>JAPZDT010000008.1:2552573-2563533 GCA_029814675.1 Acanthurus coeruleus | reverse complement strand
AACAGGAATCATATGGTTTTAACATCCTATAATCTACTTCAAGCTCTTTAAAAAGAGCACATGCACGGTTTACAAATGGTGCATGTGTACCACATACAAAAAATAAACATATACACGTAATTTTTGTATCCAGTGATGCTTTTAGGATCATTTTGAGGCAAAATTTGAACTAAAAATTGGTTTAAAATTAAATAAACCAAAAGTTACTGTTGTAAAAAATAAAACTGGGTCAAAAGAAACAGCTAGCGCAGTATTGTGTCCGCACAATCACCTGATGATCCTTTAGTCCTTACATTTCTTAATCATTTACCAATCAGTGGTGATTGATTGCTCCTGTTTACTGATTAGGGTCATTACCACCTCAGTAATGAACTGATAGTGACTCTGGTGATCAATTAGTCCCAATCACTCCACCAATTCACACGTATGCGGCCGTCAGACCTCCTGCTGAGCTTTTGTCGCCTTTGCTTTCACATGCGGCCGACGTCTGCGTCTCCTTTCAACCAGCTCATCGTCACTGCAGACCCTCCTCTGCTTCAACATGTGAGTGAAGAAGGTGACTTAAAAATAAACATTTTATTCAAGTGATTTGGCACAATATTTTAATCATACTTATCATTTTTTTGAGGATTTGGTCCATGAAACATGAGGATGTGTTAGCTGAGAAACCTGAGAGCGATATAATGATGTAGCCTGATGTTAATGTGAAGGTCTAATCAGGTTTAGTCACTGAAACAAGCATAAAACAAGTCATTCATTTGATACTCCGATGCAGAGAATGATGTGTTGTATCTGTTATGTAATGATGCATTTTCGATTCATATGTTTCTACTCTTGTACAGATGCACCTTCCCACCTACACAGCTGCACACAGCTGCACACAGTCACTGACAGAGTACAAAACAGCTCAATATCTGCATTAAAATCTCCTATTTTTGTTCTCCTGCTTTTAGTTTTGTGATTGCACAGCTGAGTGCATGATTTAAGAGCGACCTTAAATCGAGTTTTATGCTCTCAGATTAAAATCTTACTCTGTGTTTGTTCCTAATTGGGCTCATCAGACTTTAAAAAAAATGCTTAAAAGCCACAATGGAGGAAAGATTCTTGGTCAAAAATCTTCAACTCTTGCCCTCTCTGATGTCGTCATGTTGAGCAAATCAGGCAAAACAACAAACACTTCACGCCTCAGCTCCTCGGGGTGTGTGTGTGTCCTGACGTGTTCTCAGGTGGAAAAGGTCAGCAGCAGAGCAGAAAGAGGAAAAGTGACAAACCCAGAAACGCTTGAGCAGCAGAGCTGAAAACAATTAGTCAGTCGGCCTTTTTCACGCCAGACCTGTCATAACAGGAAAAGCAAAAGTGTTACTAATAACATTAAAGATGAGTCTGTTCTGTTCAATGAGAGTGAAGCGGCTAAATGGAATTCAGCCTTTATTTTATTACTTATTCATGAGCTTTTGATACTTTTACACTTCAACGAGTCTTTTCCATTGAAGATTGACTGTTTTAATTTAAGCAAAAAGATGTCTGATGTGAATGTTTGCTTGTGTTCTGAGTCTGCTGTGATTTTAAGAGGAATATTTCTGGGTTTTGGACACAAAAGAAGACTTTTTTTAGATGTCATCTCGAACGTTTTACAATTTCTGACATTTTAAACAGTAAAGGACTAGCTGGGCATTTTTGGAAAAATACACTTTTATACTTTTTAAAGTTAGATGAGAAAATGAATAAAAGCTGGAGTGAGCAGCTGGTGAGCTTAGCTTAGCAAAAAGACCGGAAACTACAGAAAACAGATAACCTGGCTCTTTTTTAGATAACTGCTGACCAACACAAGGACAGAGTCAGACATAATATGAAATTTTATTTTGGCTTTAAAGGTGCTGGAAAAGGATTTGGGTACCTGTTGAAAGAGCTACGCTAGCTGTTTTGACCTGTGTACAGTCTTCAAGCTAAGCTAAGCTAAACTGCTGCTGGCTGCATCTTTGAAATGAACAGATACACATGAAAAGCTTAATGGCTTCAATCGAGAATATGATCACAAAATTAATCAATTATGACCATAAATGTTAGTTGTATTGAGAGCGAAGAGGCGGACATCAGAAGTTTGGTGGTGAAGGTGCAATGAGGCATCACATGGAGGCGAGCAGGAGGAGGAGGAGGAGAGCTCAGGTAGGAAGAGGAGGACGCTGGGTACTTGAGGAGGAAGAGAGCACTTGGAGGAGATGCAGAGAGACGTAGGAGAAAAAGAAACAAGTGATGAAGTTACAAAGCTGAGGAGGATGGAGAGGCAGAGCAGAGGAGTGGAGGAGGAGGAGGAGTGTCATGTATGGGGGTAACGTAAGGAGGAGGAGGAGGAGGTTGGTGGGAGGACACGACAGCAGAAAACAGATTTCGGTGATGAGGCGTTTTTTTAGTTGTATTGTTGACATACCGTGTGTGTGTGTGTGTGTGTGTGTGTGACCCTGACAGTGTGACAATCGCATGAAACACTTCACCAACCTGCTGGCCTCCACTTCCCACACACACTGCCACTCAAAGTAAATGAGCAGAGCAGAGGAGGCACGGATGGAGAGGAGGGAAGGGAAAAAAAAAAACAAAAAAAACAGTGGGATGAGTGATTGGCCAGGAAGAGGAGAAAGAAAAAAAAAGGGGGGGGCTACCTTCAATCCACACACTCGATCGCTCCACTTCATTTCCTCCCATCTTCTCTCTTCTCCTCGCCTCGGCTCGCTCCCTGCTCTCCAGCTCAGCCTCTTGAGTAATTACTGCTCCTTTCTTTCAACTCCCTCTCTCTCCCCCTCTGTCTCTCTCTCTCCCTCTCTGTCTCTCTCTCCCTGCCCCCCCTCTCCCTCTCTCTTTCCCTCTGTCTCTCTCTCTCTCTCTGCTGCCTCCTCAAAGCTGATGTAAGTGCTGAAGGGCCCTTCATTAGAGAGGAAGAAAGAAGTGTGGGAGAAAGGAGCTCAGTGTGTGTGTGTGTGTGTGTGTGTGTGTGTGGCTAATAAGCGCCTGATAGGCTGCAGACGACGTCCTCTCATAATTACAGTCGATGTTAAGTTTCGGTGTCTCACGCGGCCTCCATCCGTTGCTGTCGGGTAAAAAAAAAACAAAAAAAAAAAACACCTGTTGATTGGCCCTTCCTGCCTCCGCCGTGTACAAATGACGGACTGCGGCTCCCTGGCCGCCTCGCTGTCGCACTTTCACAGGTAAACACGGCGTCTCTCATCACCCGCGGCGGTAACGGGTCTCCACAGCAACGCCGTGACGCGTCAAACGGGACGGGAGCGAGCGGGGCGACAATGTGAAAGCAGCGGCTGCGGCTGCGGCGGCGGCGGCGGCGGGCAGCAGCGAGCGGCCGGTCCTCACCGAAGATCGTCTAACGGAGACGATGAGTCACGCGAAGAATAAATTATAAATAAATAAATAAATAAATAATGAAGACACGATGTTGTTGAGGGGATTAAACTCGTCGATACATCAGCAGCTGCACAGACTGTATCACCTTATCATGCATTTATTGTTATTTATTGATCTGATCGGGTCGTTACATCTTGTTAGCCACAATCAACAGGATGTATCAAGCACAGTTCAAGCACGTCAAAAAAAATCTGAAACTTTTAGGCAATTATCCTATTAAAACGGTGAAAATTTTAAAGCGAAATCTCTTTTATGTTGATGTGAATATTCACTGGTTTTCTTGATCTTTTAAAGTTAAAATTGACATTAAAATCTTTGGATTTTTTGAATATTTGTGAAGCAAAACAAGGCACTTGGAAATCAAGGGTTAGGCATTTTCATATAGAAAATAATCTGGTTACGAAAATGATGCAAATATGAAGCAAAGGGAGAGAAACAAGAGCTGATAAAGAGACATTTTCAACTGAGACAAAAACTTTATTAATTTAACAAGCTTTATTTCCAAGCATGAAGGTCTAAATTCTGTTTCAAGTTTTTATTCACAGCCAGGAATAAAAGTCCGACTGAGAACACTGAATACTTTTTATTTTGACCTTAAAATGATCAATTTTAATATTTTGAGTCACACTATGTGTGACACACTATTGGGTCACACATCCAATCAAAGGATGTAAAGTTGCCCTTGGTTGCTAAAAGCCCAAAATCCCCTCAATAAATATGGAGGATCTGACCTCAGTGTCATGAAGCTGTAGCAGCGTTTGGAAAAAAAAGCTTTAGCTCCTCAAGTCAGGCCTTCTCTTGGCTCACTTATTAAAAGTTAATATGATCTAACAATTAATTTTGATCATTTTTGTTCTGGTGTTACTGAATCCAAATAAACCTGAGATACTTTATTTGCAGAGAGGCTCTGTTACTCCACTGAATTTGGTCACTTTATGTGGATATTTTTATGTTTTGTGAATATTTGTAACCCGATTATGGTTCTTTGTTTCATCTCATGTATTTTTTCATTGTTGAAATAGTTGTGATTGTTGTTGTTGTTGTTGTCTCCTTTAACTTTGTGATTATGAAACAAGCATCTTTGCACATTTTTTTATTCACCGACCGACCGGCCACTCCTAAAAAATGCCTTCCAGCTCTTTTGTTGGACAGAAAGTAAAAGTTATCTTCAAAAACAAACAAACCCAAAAAAAAAAAAAAAAAACCAACCATATACGATATTTTGCAACATGTGGGCGTTCAGTTTCTAACCCACACCCACCCACCGTGGGTCAGCGTGGGCGGCCCCGTGTGGCAGGAGGATAGCGAAACACGACACCCCGACAGAGGAAGGGGGGGTTGAGAGAACACGAAGTGAGTGAGTGGAAAAAGAAAAAGTCCGTGCCGGAGAAAGAGAGAGGGGCAGAGAAAGAGACAGAGTTGGCTTTTTAGTGTTTTTTTGTTCCTTTCTGTAGCACCGCTGGGTTTTTTTTTTTTTTTTACTGTCGGCGAGGATGATGATGATGATGATGATGTGGAGGAGGAATCGACCATGCGACACCGTTGCAACGAACGGGATGAAAATTTAGACTCGTCGCATTCCGTTGCTCCAGCACCGACCGACCGACGGCGGCACGGCTCCTCCAAACTTCGACCTGCGCCATTCAGACCCGGGCGACTGGATTTTCCCCAGAGGCTCGGGGGCAACTTTTTCACATCAGAAGCCCCGCACTTTGAAATAAAATTAATCCGGTTTAAAAGTTTTCGAGCAGATGCAGATGTGTCATTATAAAACGAAGAAGCCCTTTTGAAGTTAGTGGAGTTTTATTGAACTTAAAAAAAAAAAGCCAGGCTCGTAATCGGGGCAGGTTCCGTCTAACGAGCCACTTGTGAGAACAACACCGGAGGAAGGAGCGGAGCGTCTCTGCTAACTTCGCTAGCTAACTTGGCTAAAAGGCTAGCAAACTAAAGTCTAAAGTTACCAGCCGACGGAGAAAGTGACCGAAGCGGCACGCCGAAGACGACAACGAAGATGAAAACCCCGGGAGATGCGGGTGAGTTGACGGCCACATTGATTAAACAAACTTTCTCAGAGGCTGCTGTTGTTCTTTAAATGAAAACAACAGCGCCTAGCTTCGGCGGCTAGCTGGTTAGCACGCTAACAAACTCTGCGCTCCAGGGAAAGTGTGACAAAATTATGGCGCTAGGGTGGATCCATCCGAGTCTCTTGTTATTGTTTAAGCAAATCTAGAAAGTGAGTCCCGCTCACGACCACGTTGTTTTTTTTTAAGCTACTGTGCATCGATGCGACCACAAAGATAGTTTTTGACTTATTTTAACGTCCTCTAACTTGAAAACAGTGATGTTGAAAGTTTCAATGTGGAGCGATTTACAGTGAGGGCAGTAACTTAACCTAATTTACCAGATCAGTGGTGAGGAGTCAGGGTCAGGGCCAAAGTGCCTTGACCCGGACTGTGAAAGCTTTGAGGTTGGGTTGATATCCTCTGTTCAGGACGAACTAAATGTGGTGGAACAAAAGCTTAAATTAAATTTTGCCTTTTTAACAAACTCCACATGTAACAACCAATGGGTGACTGCAAGTTTCAGAGCATAGAGAGTTCAGACACAATACTTCCTAAATCTGAGAACAGAGAAAGAGACAATAAATCCAGTTAATTGTACAGCTTATTCTGAAATTTTACATATACATTAAGGATATGACCTTTATTTTTTTTGTTATATTGGTGCATGTTGCGTTTTCACTCTTAGGAGCTGAAGATCACTTCCATTTTCAATCACCACATCACAGCCACAGTGACTGATTGAAAGTGAATTGTGAATCCAAGTGATTGGATTGGGAGCTTAACTGCCATTGCAATTGATAAGTTCTGTTTTTGTTCAGTTTAAATGAGATTCTCTGCCAGATAACATGCTGTGTGAGATTCTTACATAAAATCAGGAAACATAGTTTTCCCCCTCGTTTAAAAAGTTCTCCATGTTCTGTGCTTCCTGTAAGATACTTTTGTGAGCGAAGTTGTTTGACCTTTGACACATGCAAAACTCGGATCCAAGTGAATTGTTTTATCAGTGCCGTTAACAGCTTTGCAAAGCTGCTTCAGGAGTTTAAATTGATCTTAACTGAGAGCACTTTGGCCCTTCTGTTTCAAATTCTGCTCACTTTTTGAGTGTTTTCTTCTTCTTGAAATTATTATTATTTTTCTTCCGTAATTCATAATTTCTAATTTTCTGTGCATTATATTGCTCTTAAACTCTGTTAAGTCCTTTATGGTAATCTTGGGTAGGCAAATATCTATTATCCTTGATAGATGTTCAAGTGGGAAATACCACACCACATCACATCATAATTAGAGGTATCACTATGGATCTCTGTGCTTCTTCAGGTAACTTTATATGTTACAAAATAATAATGAGAAATCTTTACAATCAGCTTCTCGCATGGTGACCTTTTATTGTGCCTCTGTAGCCCTATGAGTCTGTATATATCTTTTACTGTCGGAAATACCGCACCGCAATAAGCAAAAATAACCAGGGTTAGCTACCAATTTTTTTTTAATATTTTGACCAAATACTTGATATCACACCTTTTATTGTAAGAATAACCTTTGGCGCTTTCCAGAAATACAAAAAACAATTAGATTGGGCAGATATTACATCTCTTTGAACAGTCTGATTAGTTTAGAAGAATCATTTAAAACCTGGAATAGACGACATTAAAGTCATATCACATTATACAAAACCTATGATGATATCTAGTCTCATATCACCGTATTGATCTTATGTTAAAATGTCAGCCAGCCTGTGGTTGGGCTTTAACTTTAACAAATAGGATATTCTGAATTTGCAAAAATGACCACATTATTTTTAGACCTCCACTCAGACCAACATGTCATTGTGGCCTATTTCAGACGTCTGAACATTGTATTCTCTCCTAATGGCTTCCAGTATTCAGAGGATCAGATTGGCAAGGTTATGCCGCACTTCCTTTGAGTTTTAAAAGTAGACAGTCTGATTTTAGCCGTGTGCCATGCAGCAGACGACAGCCCCTTTTTGACTATTAATAAATGATTTTCTGCGTTGGTTATGCTAACAAGCTTACACACTGCTAAATGGGATTCGAACTGTTGATGTGCTCGTCTGGCTTTTAAATGAAAGCCAATTTGGTTTGTGTGTTTTCTTCAGTTCCTATTTTTCAGCCTTTATTGTATGATTCATATTAACTTCCTCGTCACCGTTTTGCAGTTATGAATCATAGCATTAATAAAAGATCCCATATAGCTTTTGCAGTGACGTCACTACAGTGTTGGTAATTATTTTACTTTTGCAAGTTAATATCGAAGGATCCTATTGGTTAACTCTGATCTGTATCCACATGACATTATGCTTGGAGTTACACAGACCCTTTGTCTGTCCTTTTTGTATTTCCCTTGGCGTTGGAGCCTTTTAACTACTTTGTGTATATATGGGTCACCCTCCACTCTCTTCCTATCAGGAAGTCAGCAGTCTGGCCCCACCAGCTCCAATTTTCCACTTGTGTTACTCCTTATATCAACACAGAGCCACATGTGAGACGTCACAGCTGTAGGCGGCCTGGGCCTGCGAGCCAGCACGTTCTGTTGCACTTATATGTGTGTGTGTGTGTGTGTGTGTGTGTGAGAGAGAGAGAGAGAGAGAAAGTGAGAGAGAGAGAGTGCAATGGCGAGCGTGTGTGTGCAGTGAAAGGAGCCATACATGAGCAATTAGCTGGTGTAAAGTCTGGTGAGGGCTGGGCTCCTGTTTATGACTGTGTGTGTGTGTATTTGTGTGTTTGTGAGTGTAAACGTGCGTGTGTGTGCGGTGCACACATTCTGGACGTGTGCGCCCATATGTCTGTCACTGTGTGACTCTACCTTGCATTGATGTGGTCACAACAAAGTGAGTGTTTGACTTTTACTAGCGAGACCAAATTGCTCTTGAGGAAGACCATTTGGCTGTGGGCAGTTGACTCAGCCTATTGTAATTACAGGAAGAACAACTAGACGTCTCTATGCAGATTCAAAAGCTCTAATAACACTGGTTAGACCAAAGCTAATGATCCTCATTTTGTTAAAAAAAAATGACGCTGTTAGTTTCCTTTGGGAAGGACTCTGTTACTGTCTCACTATTATATTGAATTATGCTGTTGGCACCAGCAGCACAAGGCAGCACAATTACACTGCAAGTTGAGGCCAAGCTGTTTGTCTCAGGAGGAGTTTGAGAAGAGTTTCTGGCGACTGAAGTGTACAAAGATGTGGTTGTGCAGTCTCTGTGTTTTAGGACACCCTGTGTCTTGTGTGATTTTTGTAGAGATTTTACAATGTCATGTGCTGCTAGTCAGCTACAGTTTTGTACAGTGTTAGTCACTTGACTTAAAAGAGAAATGGTTCATTGGCTATTAAAAGTTGCTTGCGTTTTGTGCTGTTTTGCTTCTGTGTCTTACAGCGTGTAAATCAAATGTACATTTTTATGTTACGCATAGACATATTATTTATTTAATAATGATTCAGGCCATAAAGTTAGTAAACGGGCCAGGTTCACATCTCTCCAGTAGACAGTTATGGATAAAATCATAACAGAGTCTATCTAGGACAAAAATACCCCAACCAAAAAAAAAATCCCTAAATACCAGCGTTTCTCACAGGATATACCTTGCCTCTGGTTTTCCTCCCATTATGTGGTTATTGTGAGTGATCGGGTTGGTGCAAAGTTTGACCTGATCACATTCCTGATTACTGCTGAGCCGAGTCAGGGCAAGCAGACCCTGGAAAAAGCACAACGGAGTGACGTCTGCATTTCTCTGGTGTGTTGTCAAGTGGCAGCTCAGGTCATTGTTGCTATGATCATCTCTCGATGCTACGGCAGCCCTCTTTTCCTGGAAGTGTGTATGTACAGTGGCTTTGGTGACCCATACAAAGCCGAGAGAATAGACAACAGGTTGCACGAGCTGGGACATGCTGGCCAAACAAACACTGGGGCCTCACGCACAGGAAAGCCTGACAGTCAGCCTGGGAGTTGAGAGTTGATAGACATCCCATGCCTACAGATTTATTAGGGTTTTTTTTTAGTTATATAAGATTTCTCTTATAAAGTCATGTAATTACATCACATTTTCATTGCTGCCTGTCCTTTAAAATATTCATTTCAATTTGGGGCCATCCATAATTTTATGATTGTGGCCAGTGTTTAGTAATGCAAATCTAATTTAGCAATTAAATCTTCATGCACAAGTTAAGCCAAGTGCAAGCTGACGTTTTTTATTTATTGCAGCTCATCAGCTCCAGCAGTTTTAGTCCAAAGAATGTCATCATCCCTCTTAGTTGTCTTTTTCACTTGGCCTGCTTGCTTGGTATCTGTAAGTATTTATGACTGAGTGAATCTCTGTTAGCACTGTGACTGTCGACCCCCAGCAGGGTAGATGAAATGACAAAGGAGTTCAAGTGGAACCAGCGTCTCGCCTCACCGGCCAGATAAGAAAGGCTTCTGGAGCAGCGCTGATATCTCTGAAACACCTGACAGGATACCAGGTGTCTGGCTTCACTGTGGTTCTTTATTGTTTTTGGTGACAAAATGTTGAATATAACTCTTTCCGCTCCTATTTGCCCATCAGGCCTGATAGATTCACATAACAAGCCTTCTGGATGAAGCTTCAAAAGCCTTTGTTCATGAAAAAAAAATTGCAAACAGACAGTTTTTCACACCACTTGCCCTTGGAGCTCTTTTGGAGGTTTTTGAATCAAACCAAGGCTAAGAGAGAGAGAAGATGTAGAGGTAGGATTGTGCTTTGTCTGTGGTTGTTTTGGCTGGAGTCATCCTAACTCAAAGAGGTGTGGAGGGCCGACTGTGTGTTATGGCTATCATCTGTGTGGTTCATGGAGGCTGAGACGGAGGAGGTAGAAAGCCTCAGTTGGTCTGGCGTCGCTTATGGCCAGAAGCAGTGTCCTGAAACATATGAGTCTGTCCTCAAATGCAGAAAGGATAAGGGGACAGACTAGGTGTGGTCCTGTAATGGTTCTGCATGATACTGCCCACATTACAGCTGCCACTGCCAGTTCTAAAGTAGTTACAACCAAGTTGCCGTCAGAGCAAAAATATCAACCATATGCCATATGTTTTGAGCGAGTCTGTTTAAGCTAAGAGGAAAGGCTTCAGCCTGCCAGTTTATGTTCTGGCAATCAGACGTACTGGAGCTGGTAACATCTATGCACTTAAATGCAACTGTGGCGTTCATTGGCAGTACGTTGCTGCACCAGTGGAAAGTCTTCAGTAGAAAAAAAAAAACTCAGTTGATTAATAAACCAGTTGTAAAATGTGCAAAATAAATTTAATGTGTGTGTGTTTTTTTTTAAAAGGGACCACCTTTAGAGCCGCTGAGGGAAAACTCTGCCATGAGGTTGCAAAGAGAAAAAGAGCACAGTTTGGGTTTTTGTGGTTGTTTGGACATGGTTGATCCAGTCCAGACTTTTCCTGTCTATACACTTGTTGGCATTACACCTGCATTTTGTTTCCACACTGCTTGATAGAAAATGAGAAGTGT
>JAPZDT010000008.1:2491779-2505039 GCA_029814675.1 Acanthurus coeruleus | reverse complement strand
AACACGTTGACACAGAAAATGGAAAGTTCCTGCAGTGGTTTTCCATGCGACAGGTTTGCAGATATTTGTGTAAGAGCAGTGGGGATGCTGACAAACACGTTGAGTGGACAATGTCTCTCCCTGGTGGCGAGAAGTGGGCCTGAGCTTAATTTTAAGTCCTGTCAACACCTGACCAGGTTTTTTTTTTTTAATAGAACTGTGTTTTGGGATATCTTGTTTTGTTAGAAAAAAAATTTAACTATGACATGAATATTCCTATCAAAACAGCAAAAGTCTAGCTAATAAAATAATCCCCCCAGTTAGTGCTGAAATTGCAATGTTGCATAATGCATCAAACTTTTTTTTCCTGTGTGTGTTTCCACAGCAGGGAGATGAAGATGGAAAAGCGGTCCTGTAGCGGCATCGCCAGGGTAACACCTTCTAGTCACATGGGACCCTCATCACATACCACCTCTACTGCAGGTGACAGCTTTTTGCTCTCAGGTTACCTCCGCTTGTTGGACTTCTCTAGGATATTAGTTAATAATGTTAAGATGTTAAAAAAGGTTGCTGCCCTTGACTCAAAATGAGTTGATTATGTGTTCATTTGATCGTGACTCACAGTCAAAACGTCACATTGTGTTGAAATGTATTTTAGGAGAGCTGCGCGTGGAGGTGGATGCTGTGTCGCACAATCATCCTGTCTCAACAGACAGCAGCTCATCCTCAGGCTACTCCAGCTCCTCCTGCTCCCCCCGGACTCCACTCTGCTGTGACTCCACCTTAGACAGAACTAGAGACATTCACAGGCGTGAGTTAAACTGGATAAGCATTGAAAGTCTTAAATGTTGCAGCTTAAAGGTGGCAATAGAGTGATATTTCCCCATTGTATGACTAGCCTCAAAGCTTAATTCTGAATACTTGATGCTGAATTTTAAACAACCCTGAATTTATGTGACTGAAATTTATTTAACTTTGAGAACATCTTTCTTGACTTTATATGGAGTGAATTCTCTTCTCTCCAGTCAGCAGTTTTATGTTTTGCAGCTGATTTTAAACACAAATTTGGACAGAAAATTCAGACTACTGAACAAATAAGCATGTTCAAGTTGTTCAAATTATACCATTTTCGAATCTACTAATTAAACTCATCTAAAAATACAATATGCTCAAATTGGATTAAGACATCAATGTCCAAACATAAAAAGTATGTGAATGTAATAAAGTTAGGTGTCTTCCTAGCAGTGATTGGATTTACCAATTAGGATACCCATAAAACCAAATTATCTGACCCTGGTCCTCCTTTTTCTTTCATGCATTTTTAGTGCCCTTTTGATCCTATTTTTGAAGAATAACTTTAATGATTTACAAGTGATAAAACGGAAAAAGGAGATGTGTTTATCTCCTCTCATTTATCAGTTCATATAAATACAAATCTAGGGGCTTCTGACACTTCCAAGTGCAATACAATAAGACATAATTTTATGTCTTATAAGATTATTGTTATATTTTATACATTCTTCAAGTCTGGGAGATCAACTATACTGTAGTAATTTGAGTTGGGTATTTATAATTTTGATTTCGGCCAAGAGCTGTTTTTCTCTTTTATTTACAATTTCTTTCACACATATAAATGTATGCCTCAACATGCCACCACCTGTCTATACAAGTTGTATCCTTTATTGTGTCCAATATTGTAACAGGACTGAATGATTTTGATGATAGCAAACCATCTTTAGTCATATTACTTAAAATCTTTAATCACTAGTGGATATGATTTGTCCTGTCCACTGGCTTAAAATGACTAAGAAAATAAAATATTACTTACTTTCTTACAGAACCTTTCTAGATATTATGTACTTTTTATTGAAACCTAACATATTTATTCTGACTATATGTGATTGCTGTCTTACTGTACCTTTCATTAATCATGCTCACATTGAAATGAGTTGTCAGCTAACGGCTGTGTATCTGTGTCACGGGTGTGTCAGGTCCAGACGCAGCAGGTGGAGGTCCAGAGAAGGACCGCTCCTGTGTCTTCATCCTGAACTCCAGCTGCCCTGCAGGCTCCAGTCGCCCCACAGCTCAGGTCCTGCCTGTCCAGACTGATTCAGCTCCTCCTCTCCCTCCCTCCTGCTCCTTCGGCCTTCCACAGTCTCCCTACCACCCACAGACCAGTTACCCTCAGACCCTGCTCTCCCCGGTCTCAAATCCAGCACGCATCCTGACTTCTCCACGTAAGCCCAGGCCTCCTCCACTGTGTACGGAGGACAGGATTAAGCCTGTGGGCTTGGGCCTGCCTGCAGCCGGTGCGGGCTTCAGCACGGGGCTCAGCGTGGGGATGGGGGTGAGGCTTGAGAACCTGTTCCCTGGGCTGAACATGGACGGCTCCTCCACACATCAGGACTCGGTGGTTTGTCGTGGCTTGGCGGGAGGTGCTGTGGGTCTCATGGTAGAAACCAGTTCTGCTATGACCTCCACTTCCAACAGCCTCCACCACGTCTCACACCCCCCTCTGCACTTCCACCTTTCATCCTCTTCATCCTCCTCTTCCTCCTCCTCCTCCTCATCCTGCCCCTCCTCAAAGTCTGGCTTACAGTATGGCAGCTCCAGTAGTGGTGGTGGCTTTGTGTCCATTGCAACTGCAAGCAGTGTTCCTGTGGCTGCAGTGTCCGGCAACACTTACCACCCACCTCAGCCTACCTCTAGCCCCTCCCCTTCCCCCTCCTCTGCCTCCTCATTGGATCAAAGTTCAGGTCACACAGCCTCTGTGTGTGTTTGCAGCTCCTGCGGTTGTCGGGGGAACTGCGGCGCCTATGGGGCGTTACCTGGATATGCAGCAGCCAGCTACCTGCAGCCGTTCTCGGCCGGCCCCTCCCTCTTCACCTTGGGTCCTCTGCTCCACCTCAGCCCCCTGATAGCATCGTCCAGCGCTGCCGGCAGCGGACCCTCGCCCTTCTCCTACCCGATGATGGTGCCACCACCCCTCTACCGCCACAGCCATGTGTCTCATGATCAGCAGCAGGGGTTTGCCTTCTACCAGCCCCATGGAATTATGGGAAATGGAGGCCAAAAACGGACAGCAGGGAGCCTTTCGTGTTACAACTGTGGTGCCAACGGACACAGAGCAGAGGAGTGCAAACAGCCGCCCATGGATTCAGCACAGCAAGGTGAGTGAGGGAGTGAACACATGGACTGTAATCATACTCTAAGAGACTTTTTGACTGTTTAAATTTAATGATTATTAATTGATAATTTTGATAAATAAATAATTAGACCTTTTTTAATTTGCTTTAAAAGATGCAGTAAAACTCAAATAGTAATAGAAGATACATTTCATTTTAACAATCTTGAAGAAGAATTAATGAAAAATAGAATATGCACAATCATTCGCAAGAGTTGGAAAAACTAAACTAAAATTGAAAAACTTTTTCAATAAATTTTTTTAATCCATTTTTAATTAGATTTATTCACTAGTAATTTTTGAAGTGAACCTCAAGAGTGATCTTTTTAAATTTTTCTCACTTATGCTAGTTTTATAGATTTAGATGTTCATTGATAGTTTATAATCCAAAACTAAAATAGTAAGTTATCCTCACCTATTTTGATGCACACATTCATGTAGTCTGCACAGCTGACATCTGCCAACAACTGACTGAATGTTATTTGCATGTTAAAGATAATGATCTATCTCATAAGAGTTGTGTAAGCACAGTTTCATCACTGGATTGCTTCAGTTAGATTATGGTTATATTCCAGTCTGGTTTCATTCCCAAGTCGTCCAATACAAACATGATGTCACACCCATTTTATAATGAAATGCAGACGTTCAATCTGTAGTTCCAGAAACAGTCCTTATAGCCAGCAAAAGGCAGCAGAATGACATGTTTAACATCATGCAGCAATCCTCTGGATTTAGGGAGAAGCAAAAGAAGTTAAACATCGTCATTTACACACTACCCACAGCTAATGATACAAAGCTAGTTTGAAAATCAGAAATGATCCCTTTAATGCTGTCATTTTTTCATATTATTTTCATTTGCACAGCTCTGCTGAAGATTCCTATTTGCACAGTGCATTTATGTAAAGTTTTAAGGCTGCATTTTAAATACTTTTGAATTCATATATCAAGCAATGATAAAATTAGAATAAATATTGTTCTTTTTTTGACACAACATTGATTTCACACCACAGTCTTATTGATAAAAACAGCTCTTGCTCTTGTTATTGGGAATAGAAAATGTGGTACAACCTGTATTTAGCCATAAATACACAAGAAAAAGTCAGAACTATTACTGCATGTCCTTGTTTCATTTGAGTATTTTAAATAGAGCAACTGTATTTCTCTGTTGTGTTTTGCAGGGACATTTCGTCTGAAGTACACTCCTCACTCTGACAGTAAAGACTCAGGGGACTAACCAGCAGAAACACCAGTGGATTGTACTCCTGACACAACTGTACCTCATGTTCTTGCTGAAGGCAGCAGGCAGCAGCCACAGAGTTTAAAAGGGACGAGCAAACCGACAGTGTGCTTCTGGGTACAATGAGGCAACATGGGTCTGTTCAAACACTGTTAATAGGAAAGCACAGTGTTCCCGAATCCTTTGTAATTCTTTAACAACAGCCTACAGAGATGAGAGGAGGATGGAAAAGACACAGCTTGGTTAAAAGAGGAGTGGTTGTCACAGTGTTTGTCATATAATTAGCTTTCACTCCTCCTCTGATCTCTGCTAGTATAAACACAAGTCAAAAGGAGATTTGTAAACTCTGTCACGCTTCCTCTCAGTGACATAGCCGGAAACTGTTGGCATCCTCGGACGATAGATCGGGGAGGTTGACCGTGAGCGGCAGCAGCCACAGTGACAGCGGTGGTAGCAGTTGCAGTAACAGTAGTACGCCGAGCGCCAACAACAGCCCAAACCCCGCCTCCAGCCGAAAAACAGCCACCTTCAAGGCCCGGGTTCCAAAGAAGAAGTACACCTCTGAACACTGCTCGTCTACTACTGGTAACCATAGCAACCTTTCCTCCAGCTCGCCCCCTCCTCTTCCTCTCAGCGGCGGGGTCATCAACCACGGGTCATTAGGATCAGGAAGTGACATCTGTGTCTCGCACCCTGATGGCAACGGTCAGAGCAGGAGCCTGATGGACGACTTCCACAGCAGGACCATTGACAGGGAGGGACCTCAGGATGCCTCCCCAGGACCCCCCACCCTGTCACTGGGAGGGGAGAGGGAAAGGCCCGGAAGAGGTGAAGGGGTGAGAGACGCAGAGCGAGTATCGCCCAGCCCCCTGCCCCGCTGCTCCTCAACAGACACTGCCAGCGAGCACTCGGCTGACCTGGAGGTAGTCGGTGACACACACCCCCTCACACAAATGTCCACGCACGCACCATCAAGTCTCCCTGACGCGCTGTCTGACGCGCTGGCAAAAGGCCTAAAGAATCAGCGTGTTCTTGCCCGCCAGATCAGGAGAAGAAGTGACGAGGAAGGGGGAGGCGAAAGGAGGGACGATGTGGGGAGTTCAGACTTAGTATTCCGGGCTGGGGTGGTCCGTAAGGTCAGCGGTGAATTTGGAAGCCTGGAGGTGCAACTGAACGGGGAGAAGACATTGTGGCGTTACCCGTATAGACATGACAGCCCCCCCACAGGGGCGGTGGACATTATCCTAGATGCCCCGCCCCCTGGTGTCCATCCAATACCTGTCAGTACTCGGGTCTGTGTGCCGTTTGGAAATGAGGTGGGCAGTGAGGGGCAGTGGTACAGAGAAGGTGTGGTGACCAAGGTGGACACGCACCCTGCAGTGGCCAATCGCTACCGTGTCCTGCTGTCTGGGGATAAATCTCACTCCGTGGATGAGGAGGATGATGGCAGTGGGGCAACTTGTGCAACCCAGGCAGTGTGGGTCTCCCGACAAACACTCCGGCTTCTGGTGCCACCGTGGGACCTGGATCTGCCGTCGGGAGGAGGACGAGATGGAGAGGAGGTGCTCAGGGAAAAAGAAAGGGAGCGGGAAGATAGGGAGGAGATTGATGTGGAGCAGGAGGTTTGTCGTTTGAGTCGGGGGATGACGCCTGGCGTGGGGTCAGTGCTGGGGAGAGGGATGCCCTACCCAGGCATGGTCCCGGTTTCCTCCACATCTGGTCACAACATCGCCTCACCAGTAACCCCGGCATCAGTCCTCAGCCTCGCTCCTGCTCGAGAGTGGGAAATTGAGAAAGAGAGGGAGAGGGAGCTCCAGAGGAAACAGGATAGAGAGAGGGAAAGAGAGCGAGAAAGGGAGAACAGTGTGAAGCAGCAGCAGCATCATCAACAGCAGCAACACCACCCGTACATGCCACTCACCCCCGAAGAAGACATGGAGGTGTCCCACTTTAACATGGTCCCAATCATGCCTGGGGCCAAACCAATGTCAGTTCCCCAACACCGCCACATTCTCTCCAAGCCCCCACCTGGCTACCTCAATCCCCAACTGTCTGTGGTGCGTGGCATCGGGATCCCCCCTCCACACCTGGCCTTGAACCACCACCCTCCTCCCTCACCTGTCATGTTAGGAGTTGACCCAGCAACTGTAGCCGCAGCAGCTGGCGCTCTCCTTACCACCCCCCAGCTTACTCCACTCCCACCAATCTCCTCCTCCACCCCATCCTCCTCCAGAGTTGAGAAGGCTTCGGGAGGAGGTTCTTCCAGCGGAGGAGCAGGTGGTGGCGGTGCATCCGGGTCAGGTTCCACCTCATCCTCCTCCTCACGTTCCCGCACCCCGCTGACCGCTGCCCAGCAAAAGTACAAGAAGGGAGATGTGGTGTGCACTCCGACAGGCATCCGAAAGAAGTTCAACGGGAAGCAGTGGAGGAGGCTGTGCTCCCGAGAGGGCTGCTCGAAGGAGTCCCAGCGCAGAGGATACTGCTCCAGACACCTCTCAATGAGGACCAAGGAGATGGAGGCCAGCGGAGGCAGCCGGGAACGGGGCGGAGCCAGCAGCACGGGGACCCTGACGCCGTCTGACCTCCGACTGAGCGGCGGGAGAGCCAGCTCAGATTTCGACTGGGATGAAACATCGCGGGAGAGCAGTGAGGCAAGCAGCCGTGGAGGAGACTCCCGCCCCCGCTTGGTCCTTCCATCCCTGCTCCCCCAGGACCTCTCTCGTTTTGACTTTGATGAGTGTGAGGCAGCAACCATGCTAGTCTCCCTGGGGGGCTCCCGCTCAGGCACACCGTCATTCTCCCCCATCTCCAACCAGTCGCCCTTTTCCCCTACACCTTCACCCTCACCCTCTCCGCTCTTTGGATATCGCCCTGGAAGTTTCAGCCCCATCACTGCTCCCTCCTCACGCCGCCATCGCCAGCTCAGCGGCACTAAGATGGGTACGCCAGGTGCTGAGCGAGAGCGCCACCTGTCGGGGATCGTGCCCACTTTTCAGAACAACCTCACTTTCACAGTCCCCATGAGCCCCAGCAAGAGGAAGCTAGACACCCACCCACCCCCTCCTCTGCCTACAGTCCAGGACTGCCAGACCAAACCTGAGCAGCAGCAGCTGATGAGCATAGGTGGAGGTGTGGTAGGAGATCCAATCCTGGGCCACAGCCCTGCTGCCTTCAGAGTCCTCTCCCCCCAGAGTCAGCCAACAACCCCCTCTTTACTTTCCTTCCCTCGGCCCCGTAGTGCCACTAGCAGGCCTCCTTCCTCCACTGCCTCCACACCTCCACCCATGCTGGTTTCTCCCACTCCTCCCTCCCCGCTGCCCCAGGAACCCTCCCCACGCCGAATCGTGCCCCTACGCGATTCCCCAGTCATCGTTCGCAACCCAGATGTCCCCCTGGCCAAGTTCTCTGACGGCCCGCTTGGAAGGAGAGAGAGAAGCAGGTCCAGAGAGCACAGCCAGGCCCAACACAGTGGCCCCCCAGGCCTGCAGGTCCCTGTACCCATCAATGGGGCCACCACCAACGGTGCAGTTCTCCTGCGCAACCCTGCATCCACACTCGTCCTGGTCACCTCCAGCTCGGTAAGGAAGTGACGTTTATGTGTTATTAATTTGTTATGTGTTGTTGATTTTATGTCGCATTAGCATTTTATACATTATTGTCAGATTGTTATATTGATTTACATCAAAATGGTGTCTTTTATCAGCTCATGGTATAAAATGTCAGATCACTGAATCATAGTGCAATTTATTTGAAGTGGGTGGCTTCCATGAACTTTTAACCCTGAAAAGTGTGGTATTATATTTTTAGTAACAAGAATTCTTGTTAAAATCTGTAAAAATTTTTGTTGTTGCTACAAGTGGAACTTACAGAAGTGTCCTTGTACACCGAATTTAGAAAGCTGTTTTAAATATCTTGAAAGTTATGTGGGTGACTGAAATATTACACCACAAAAATTAACTAAAAGATCTGAAAATCTATATTTTTTTCTGTGATGGACCTTAAAGGCAGCCCTTAAAAGTTTGAGATTTGCTCCAAGTCAGCTTCAGTTTACGTTATTCAAATGTAGTCCATTTGAGACCCAGAGTCATGACAGAAATTGTGTAAAAAGATCATAGAAACCTGTGAAACCCCTATAACCTGACATGAAGATAGAATTATTGGCCGTGCTGTTAGGAAGAGTGTAAACTGAACAAATCAATCAACAGCGTGAAAGTAAATCATGCTGCAGGGATAAACTGCGTAGCTGTTGTCTTCTGAGTATTTAAATTTCCAAAAATGGCTTTTCCGTTGAATTGAAAAATAACACAAATCCACTTTCTAGATGCCTTTAGTGAGTTTGCTGCAAATACTGAGAAAACCCTTTTGATTCTCCTGCCAGTCACTGACTCCAGCCACAGTCGGCCATGCTGCCCTGTCCAGCCCCTCCACCCCCGGGTCCATGCCCACATCATCGGGCTCAGCTCTGTCCTCCTCTGGTTCTGGAGGCAGGGAGAGGGAGAGGAAACCCGAGGGACATCAGGACGCCTCCGGAGGGGCACTGCCACAGCCAGTAGCATGTCACCCAACGCCAACTGCCCTGCTGCCACTAATACTGCCAGCTGAGTCGCCTCACCCTGCTCCACGCAAGCAAATCATCATGGGACGCCCGGGAACCGGTAAGGAAACCGGTCATGGTGACCATCATGGTGCTGTAGCTTTGTTCGCTTGGGATACAAAGTCTGCTGAGCCTCACTGCCATATTGTAAAGAGGGAAGGGATGTGCAGGCTGAAGCTAATGTCTAGTCTAGTACCTCTCGCTTTCATTATTTCTCTGGGGTTACAGGAGTGTCATTAGAGTGTTACTGCTATGACTCATGCACACTTTACTATTGTTTGCTTGCAGTGCAAGAAAGTAACCGTATTAAAAGCGTGTGGGTTTTTTTGGTCCCCTTGATTTGCCATTTTTGTGCATTTGACCTTTTCTAGGAGCATTTATCGAGTTGTTGATTAATGTCTAGAAGGAATGTGTGTGATGTATACTCAGTTTATACAAGTATTTTTACTTTTGGTTTGAATTCTAAAACACAAATCTTGACGGACAACATTAGAACAAGAGAAGAGGTTTTGCTGTCTTCGACTGCAGATTGTTGTTGTCTAAGAAATGCTCTTTTGTGCCACCGCGGCAAACATTTGTTGTATTGATGGCTCCCCTGAAAGTTGGACTCAGAGGGAAAGTAACAGCATACAGTTGATTACATTGACAACAAAATCCAGCAGGTAAATAAATTTTAGATTGAAATTGCTGGCATTTTAGGTCTGGTGGATCTTGGAGTTTTGGGAAGTGTAATACATACAGTATGTTATGGTTTTTTTTTCCTCTTGGTTATCATAATGCTGTATAATGATACCATTAGTTAACTCTCTCAAATGCAAAATGCACTGTAAATGTCAGAGGATGCACAGTGTGGTTTGATTGAGAATAAAAGGGGGTGATCTTTCCTTTATAAGCACTTTCTTTTCCTCTTTCTCATGCATCTTTTCTTTGGGCAAAAGAAAAAACAGTCGTGAAAACAATTTGTCAGCTTTGTGTGCCCACGGTTAGATATAAGAAAATTGGCCACTGGTGTTTGGATTAATTGTATACGGCATGCTAGTTTCCATGCCAACCTTGCGATACTGTATGTGAGCCAAAACTCAGAAATGTTATTTTGAATATCTAAATGAGGAAAATGGTTTCCATTTGAAATTCATGATTTCTTATCTTGTATCATCTTAACACAACACTTTCTAAACCTGAAAACTGAAAGTGTAATAAATGTACAGGAATTTGTCTCAGTGCAGAGAGATATTGGCAATTCTTAGGTTTTTCAGTTTCACAGTTAATACTGACAAAATTAAGTATCTGCAAATAATACACAGCTTGCAAATATGGTTCAGTTGCAGCAAAAGAAGATTTTGTTTTTTACATTTTATAATGTCAGAAGTAGAGGCTTTACATATGAGAAGTTCTGGGTTTTAATATAAAATTAATTTCATTACTCTTCTATCATTGGATTATATTTTCGTGACTTGGTTTAGGTGATTAATAATTAGAGTGAAACCTTTTCCTTTTTAGGCGTGAAGATCAGAAAAGATTTGGTACACCAGTCGCTCATGCAGCCTCCCAGACCTGCTGCTCCTTGTGTGTAATTTGTGACTCAGTGTGTGTGTAGTGTCACAATTATTGAGTGTGCTTGTTTGTGAGAGTGTGTTTGCAGGCGGGTGTCACCCTTTTTATATTTACACGTGTGTGTGTGTGTGTGTGTGTGAGAGAGAGATAAGGGGTGTTTCACAGAAACTTTAGAAGGATATTGACATGTCTAGACATGCAAGACTGAGAGCATGAGTGCAGGGAGCAACGAGGACGTTCACACCTCCTCCTCCACCACACACACATGTACACCTACACACACACATACACATACAGACATGCACACACACGCACACACACTCATCTCAGTGTTCCAGACAATCAACAACCTCAGACAGGGCATCAAGGGCATGTCCAGCGTGAAGTGAATGTGTTTCATCACTCTCAACAGAAAAAGGAGTAATTGTATTGCTGGCGTGTTGTCATGGATACACTGTTTCCACCGGTAGAATTAGCGCAGCAAAGCGTTGAGTCCTGAGCTGATTACCGGAGTGTGCTTTTATTTCTCTCTCCCTCTCACAACCCTCGCACTGCTGCTAACAGCCACCTGCCTCTGTAGCGTAACGTTTCCTCTGCCATACATTTTTAAAAACGCCCAGAGCCACAGTGGGCCCAGAAACAAACACAGGCAGAAGGCAGTGGAGGCCCCACGGCTGAGATCTCTCCTATATATAGCTCAGCTCAAGTGCAGCTGCATTAGCATTACAAGTTTCATTACTGTTCTCTCTGAGTGCATCTGCAGCCTTCACTGATTATAGCTCAGATGTAGCTGAGGTCCCATCGTTCTGCACAAGCTCAGGAACTGTAATATTGCTTTCTGCACCCACAGTGGTAGTAATGTCTCATCACAGGACAAGTGGGAATCTACAGCCAAGAAGACAAATTTTTTATCACCTTTAGGCAGGAGCATAGCTTTCACCCCGTTAGGTGTGTTTCTGTATCACTGCTGCCTCTCGCCAGTCATCGCCTTCAGCAGTTGAGGTAAACCAACAGAGACAGATGGATATTTGAGCAGTGCTGCTGTCTGATATTTTTCACAACTCACCACTGTCAATGCCTCCCTGTAATATTCATGCCTCGCAACTTCAGGGTGTCAGCAGGTCCACGGAAAGTTTGAAAAATCTCAAGTTTTCAAGATGTATTTAGCACCTTAAGATAAGGCTTGAGTTATTATATTTTTTTTTTTCTCACTGCCAACTGATCTCGTGAAAAGTCCAAAACCAGCAATGTGTTAGTCTGTCTCTCCCAACGAGTTGCCCAGTCTGTGGCACTCAGCCTCGCACCCGTTTGTTCCTACTGAAGTTCATTTTTAAGAATTTTGTCACCAGTATGTACTTTAATATTTTAAAAAAACAGCTTGATAACTTCTAGGTTTTTACAGGATTTTATCTAATTGAATTAAGCCTTTCAGTAGCAACATTAAACTATTCTCCCCTTATTTTGCAGTTCAGTTTCTTAAAGCTGCTATATATAAAATTTCAGCATTAATTACAGTACACTTTCAAACCCTCATGACCAAAACTGCGGTTCTGATTATTTGTAACTATCTTTTATTGATGGGTCACAATTTAAAGTGCAGTGTCTGTGATTTACAGGTTCCATATGGTTTAGCTGTTAGCATTCCTGGTTTTCAGCCTGGCAGCTCCAGTCGTGGTCCTAGTATGGAAACAGTTTCATGTCTTTCAGTCAACATTCATTAAGCTGTCATACACTCTCATACTTCCATGGCAAAGTTTAAAATAGGCATCAACCCTGTACATTCAGTACAAAGCACTGAATTGACCTCTATAAGAGAATTGAACCGTTATGGGCGCTAAGAAGTTACATAAAGCGCCTTTGAACTCCCAAATATTTATGTGCTATATAGATATTTTTAAAATAAAATATGTCATCAGTCCTATTTGTGGTCTTAAGGAGGGAACTTTTGTTGTGTGAAACATTTTAATAAGCCTCACTTCCTCAGCTGAGGTTTTTTCGTGAGAAACAAGCAGCACAGACTGCCAGTAAGTAGTAAGAAGTACAAAGGTCAGAGCACAGAGATAATAGTCATGTGACGCCCAAAGTTACAGCAGCACATCCAGGACATATTAACATTTTCTCCATCATCTAGCTCAGCAGTATCTGGATCTCCATTTTAGATGAGCCATGGCCAGGGAATGGTTAGCTATAAATAGACCATTTTAATACTTTATTATAAAATTATTAACGGAAACGGAAACTGGACATCGCAGTGCTGCAGTGGAGTTCATAGCTATTTTATTTCCACCAGGCCGGACCTGTATGTGGAATACTGCAGTCAGGGGAGGAGCGGAGAGTAAAACTGTTTAAACTTCAGCCTGCTGAGGCCAAAATCCTCATAACAGTCTACACACTCACAATGAGCTGCTGCGAATGAAATTATTCCACTGATTCTCAAAGCACTAATATCTAAAGTAAAAATACAGTAGTGATGGCATTAGTAGTTAATATGTGTGGTTGTAGTTGCATAGCACTTGAGGTGTGTGTAGAGGTTTTAGCAGCAGTACTGGTGGTGGTTTTAATATCAGTATTAGTTGTAGTAGACCTTCACTGCTGTTGTCATGATGTGAACATAATACGTTATCTGCTATTAAAATAGATTATTCTGAGGAAATATTAATAACAAACTACCAGAGTAATTATTAAAGTTTTTTACTTTTTGCTTTTAGTAGT
>JAPZDT010000008.1:1142801-1155660 GCA_029814675.1 Acanthurus coeruleus | reverse complement strand
TATACTTAATTACTAATGTCCACCTGAGTTACATTTAGACATTAACACAGAGTTTCTGTGGCAGCCCCTGCCCCTTTAAAACACTGACTGAGGAGAATAATGTGCTGCTCACACCACAGAAGAAGAGTTTGCATATGAAAGGATTCTGTAAATTAACCAACAGTAGTGAGATTTCAGCAGAAGAACAATCAACTGACCTGCTTTCCCGTGTTTTGTGAGATGATCGTGAGGCTTTTTGATCCTCACAGTGTTGATGAGCTGCAGCTTAACTGCTAAAACAACCCTGTTGTGACACTAAATAATGTGTGTTTCATGGAGATAAGTATGGATCTTAATAAATAGTGCAGAAATTTAATTTAAATATAAATAAATATAAGATGAAAAGGCTGTCTGACATAAACAGTGCTGACTTTTGACACTAAATTGAGACAGTCTGAGGAAATTATATGGAGCTTATTGGAGTAGTTTGACATTTTGGGAAATAAACTTATTCCTAACCAACTCTGAGATGAAGTTCGATCATTCAGTTCGATGAATCAGCTAGCTTGTCTCTCTCCAAATAAAAAAAAAACTAGAAGTCTCTCACAAGTCACCATGTTTCTTGTTTCTTCATGTTTCCCAACATGTTGAACTGTTCCTTTAACCGATATTCTACCTAAAGGGAAGAACCCACCTGATGCTGTCATCCCCATGTTATATATTTCAGACTTTACACTGAAGTGAACTGAACCCATAAATACTGTTGAGATGCGAACACGTCGGTTTCAGACTGAAGAGAAACCGAACGATTGTTTTCACTCCATCTGATGAATGTCTCAGTGACAGCGAATGATTGGTTCATTCCAGCACTGAAGGTCTTTGCTGATGGTGAAGATGGACGGTGCTTTCAGGACTTTTTAGATGAATTGTCACAGACTTTTCAGTGACTGTGAATTAGTTTTGTTTGCATATGTTTTCGAGGTTTGCTGTGATGAAATCACATGAACTGTATTTGATTGACATGCAGATTTAAGGCTGACTGATCTATGTCGATGTGTGTGTGTGTTGTGTTTACATTGATTGTATTTGCTGGCTAAACTATAAAAATGTGTCCCATTTCTCACTCATTTCACTCTGACTGTAAAATCACTGGACTAACACTTGATTTATGACCAATTTCATGAGAAAGAGGCAATAAATCCTTTGAAAGGATGTTTGATGTCTTGTTTTTATTTCTAATACATGAGACTAAGGACGTAAAAAATGGCTGCAAAAACTTCACTTTTTAATTTGCAATAACTTCACATTTTAAACTTTCTTTCAGATACAATCCAACTTATTTCACTTCTGTTAGATTTTAATTTGCATTAATAACAATCCTGAAAGAGCAGCTAAAACTAAGCCAGTTGGCTCTAATGTGACCTTTTTTTCCTACAGTGAGATGGAAAAACTGAATCTTTGGACATTAGGGCTGTAAAGAGAGCTGGTGATATCAGATTTTGATACTGTGCTTTTAATTTACATGACATACAACGACAGAGTAAAGTCCCTTTGTTGTCTGAAGGTCAGGAAGGGTCAAGGGTGATGAAACTGGCCATCAGCACAAAGCAGGAAGTCGGAAGTGACAAAAAGGCAGTTTGTTGTTGATTTACTGTTCTGGTTGTTTGAAGCATCATTTGGTTTTATGCAACTTTTGCTCTAATGAGGGCTGAGGTCAACGATACAGCATGACCGCTGAATCCCATCACATTTCTGATGTTATAACTCGATAAGTGTTATTACTACTTTAAAAAAATGATGGCCAAGTTGTAGTAAACTCATTGTTTGACCCTAAAGTCACACAAACTCTCAGGGCCTGTTTCTGAAAACAAGTATTGAACACATGCACAGATTTAAAGCATTTTACTTGATAGTTGCCTCTGTTTTTTAGATGGCAGTTGGCAGTTTTTATTACACTGATTTTGCATCTATTAAACCCGGCATTACATAACTATTTATTACATTTAATTTGAAACAAGTACAAATCTGGATAAAATGAAGAGCTTAAAAAAATAACCTGACATAATTTTAGCTCAAGCAAAATTTTGATTATAGAGCTTTTACAATAGTTTTACTGAAGTATTCTTTTCTTTATTTTTTTCTTGCAACCGTCACACAAATAAAGGACTCGACCGCCTCCTGACGAGGCCTCATCAGAGGGGTCAGTCAGGGTCAGCTGGGTTTTATTGCGTCAGGTCAGGACTCGACCTCACTGAGCAGTAACTTTTAACTCTGCTGACAGACAGAAAGAGGAAGCGACAGACTGATGCAAGAAGAGGAAACCAGCTTCAGGACTCACCGGCCTCTCAGAGCTTCATCAGGAACAAACATTCATCTTCCTCCCATTTTCTTTTCACCTCTTTTCAACACTGAGGCCTTTTCAGGTCCTTCAGGAATTCGTCTAAACTGACGGCACCGAGCGTGTCTGATTACGGGTTTGTAGGCTCTGTAAGTCACACCGGGCAGCACATGTCTGTAAAACACCGTCACATGTGTCATTTTGATGGATTTATTTGGATCTTTATACCTTCAGGACTTTCGATGAACGTGATATCTCTGCATGCCAACTGAAGATTTCATTTCCCTTCCAGAGAACTTTTCCATCCCTCATCATCATCAGTCCGATGAGGGATCAGATTTAAACGTTCGACATGTAACTCAAATACAAACTGTACAATATTTCTGCTCCCATCATGAAGGCACAGCAGCATCTGGAGCTGAACGCAAAGTGCAGCATGCCGACATGTTCACAGCAACAATGTGAACTGGCTGGTCTTATTAGAGTAAATATACTCCACAGCACTGTGTTAAAGCCACAGAGAGGTCTGGCCGCACCAAACATCATCCTGCTATGAGGTTAAAAACAAACCTGACTTGTTTGTATTTCTTTACAATCCATCGTCTTTGGAAGCGGTAACACGTAAATAGTGGAAGAACAGGAGACTACGTGTTTTCTGTTTTTAAATCCTTAGTTTAGTATGTTATTTTTTACTGGTATTTGATCGTAAAAACAAGGTATTTAGTTCATTAAAATCTTGGCCTGCTGATTGTACGGGATGAGTCTATCAAGTTTCATGGCGTCCTTCACATGGAGGAAGGATGGGCCGACTGATCCAAGCCACTGACATTTAAATTCATAAAGCCACAGCAAAAACACTCCAAACAAACAGAAAAATGTTCTGTAATGTTGTTTTTATGTTTTTTATACTCTTTTTACTCAGTAAATAATTAAGCAACAACACGATAAAATAGTAATGCTGATCCACGTTTTAATAAGATTATCTTCTGTCTGCCGGCTAAAAAATTCAGGATTGTGGTTTTCAATCAGACAGACAGACAGACAGATGGACTGACCGGATGTCAAAAACATTTAAAGGATTTAGATCATTAAGTCTCGTCTTATTCTAGCATCACATTCAAGGTTACATACATCAGAACTAACTTCATAAAATAAAAGGGCAAGTAAATTTTTGTATGATTTGAGTTGTGAGCGCAGACACAAGATTTATTCACTTTCACGAATATAAACAGCACAAACCTAAAAGATACATCTAATGACAGTTAAAGTAAAGTTTTGCCATCATTGATCATTAAAACAAAACTTTGCGTTTTGTTTCTCTTTAAATCAGCTTTTCACGTCTCACATGTGGCAGCAGGACCCTCACAGAGTCTTTCTAGCAATAATAATGATAATACTAAGCCCTTGGGATTTGCCATGTGTCCAGTAAAACTGCAGTCTGTCACACTCATCCTGACCTCTTAATGAAATCACCCGCCAGGACGAAAAACGATCTGCTCTGAAAACCTGTGACGTCTGCGTTTCAAATCAAATATTATCTTTTACTGTTCACTCGCTGCATTAAAACCGGATATTTATGATCTGTCCTCTTGTCAACTTCTTGCCTTTCTTCTCTCACTTCCTCAGTGGCACCTTGGCTGAACACACACACACACGCACACACACGCCAACCACACACACACGCACACACACGCACACACACTCACTGTTACACAACCCTCGCGTACTTTGGACGCATGGCGTTAATGCAACATATCAGGTGAAATGTCAGGAGGGCAGTTTGGATGGGAGCAGTTCGCCAGCCATCAGCGGGAGTCCCCACTCGGACACTCAGACCTGCGTGCTGAATCTGATACAGTAATAAAACTGCCTTCCTTTAACAAGCTTGCTAATTCACGAGTTCTGGCCGAGGAGCATCGGGAGATAACTCGTTTCTCCTCACAGTTGATCTCTTTATCTCAACTCTGCTGCTTTAACAACAACAAGAATTTGTTGTTGGCTCGAACCAGCTGAAGTGTTTTTTTTTTTTAAGGTGGATGCTGGTGTGATTTTTGGTTCTGTTAGCATACGGAGGGTGGACAAAGAGGTCAAAGGTCATAAGTTAGAGTTCCTCATGATTAGTTTTTGCTTTCGAGTTTTCAGAGAAACCTGAACCTCGACAGCATGATTTTAGTGTAGGTGTGTGTGTGTGTGTGTGTGTCAGGAGGCTGCAAGGTCAGGATGTGTGAATATTTGTGGGTAATAAACTTGTGTATGTTTGTGTCTAAGTGCACAACGTCGTAATTTATCGTGCCTTTAAACCAGTAAGGTTTGATTTTACATTTGTTCGTCCTCATACATATAATCAATCATCAATCATCTCTTGTTGTTGAAAATCTTTTATATCCAAAATGTCATCTTTTCAGGAAATAAAGAAACCAACTTTGTATTTACATTTATGACTAAACGTGTTGCTGTACGTGTGTTTATCCCACTAAAATGAAAAAAAGCAACATTTATTTACATTAAAGTATCATTTCAAAAATGCTGCAGTCTTCATCCAAACACTCAGAGTCATTTTAGGTCTGTTTTATTCAGCAGGAAGCCTCAGGGATGCAGCTGTGTGTTGCTCCTGAACAGCCTGGATCAAAAACAGACATTATGCTGAGTTGAAAGCCTTTACAAGAGAAAAGACAATAACGGAGCAGAGAACAGCTGTTTTTAAGCTTTTCTATGGAAGCATCCTGGCTACAGGTGAATAATATGACAGGTAGGAGTTTCAGTTATGATTCAGCTTCAAAAGATCAGCTGGATTAGAGTATGTTGCATAATTCTGCTTCATATTTCCTGTTTTCACAGTGTTTTGGAGGTGAGGGCACATTTTACACCCTGTTTTTTTGTTTGAGTTTTCACTTCGGCTTGTTATTTACGACTCCTGCGGTTTTTATTAGACCGGGCAGCGGTTCAGCCTTCTGCGGTCTGTCACTGTGAGCTTCTCTCCATCTGACCTCATCGTCCTCTCACTCCCTAAATTCTGCCGACTCTCCCTTTTCCACAGAAGCGTTGGAGATCAAATGTTTTCTGGCAAACAAGTCATACAGTAGCCGGCCCTGCTGCCCTCGCGGCCTGGAAAGCGGAGACGCGAGGTTTGACTGTGAATAAATAAACCTGCATGAATAATCTAACTGGCATGTTGTTATTTAATACATTTAATAGGAGTTTCACTGAAGTCAGAAATAGCTTAACTGCTAGTTTTGCAAAGTGCAAACTTGAATGAAAAAAAGAGAAACTCTGTTCCAACAGTGAATTAAACTGTGACATTTCTGTGCAGTGTGACCTGCTAACTAGCATACCAACACATGTAGGCAAGTGATTACGAGCTAGCTTGCACATTTTGTGCATTATTCATCCATGCCGAGGCACAACAGAGGCCATCGCACAGAGCTGCAGTGAAAACAACAACCTAACATCCTCAGGAGAGCTGAACATGCATGGCTCAGTTTCTGCAGTTATGTCATCTGGTGATGTGCAGCACTGGTCGATAAAATAGTGATGATTCTGCTGATAAAATAATTGCTGCATAAATAACCTTTAAGCTCAATGATCTGGATTTCCTGTATTATTATTATCTCCTGTGCACCTGTCGACAACACTCCCACAATGCAGCCTCCAGATACATTAAATAGAGTTAATTTTTTGGTCTGAATTCCTGTTTTTGTGTGATAAATGAAACAATTTCCTATAAAGAACAATGTTTTTAGATCTATGTTGTTGATCCCTGCTCACTGTCATCGTTGTCTGCTGTGTCTGCGAGCTGAAATCCACCTCTGCAGCAGGTATCCAGCTGATTGTGTTGGCATGAGAGTCAGTCAGTGTGTGACTTGGCTGGACGGCGAGCCGGAGGGCTCGGAGCCTCGAAGCCTCGGGCTGCAGCTCAAACATGGTGCTGAAAGGTCGTAGTGTCAAATTTACGACTGTGGATCTATTTTTGAAAACATCTGGGGAAGCTCTCCAGATGGTCGTCGCTGTGTGTGTCTGCGTGTGCTTGTTTATGTGTACATGTGATCTATTTGCATTGCTGAACAGGTATAATCTTACAGGGACATTTTTGCGATATGAGCTTAGCGGGCTTTATAAGGTCAACGTGCTTCAAATCTGTTAAAAATTCAATTCATCTGCAAAACACCGACAGGTTTGAGTCTGCCAGGCTTGTTTAGTAAAGAGCCTTTTACAAAAACAAGAATTTTATTGCATTTGAATTAACGACATACAAATATATATGATGTTAGTGACATTTAAAAGGTACTGCAGCATTGATGTAACTGAATATAAAAGAATAAATCCAAATTTCTGAGCTACATTTAGCACATTTGATACAGTATAGATTTAGGAACCACAATAAGGATGGATGAAGACCTTGTTTGTAATTATTTAAATAAAATGCAAAAGCAAACCACCTTCAGGTCGAGTGCAAACATTTGTTCAGCTAAAAGTTGCTAGCAGCAACTACGTTAGAGCTTTATTGTTATTTATACATATGCAGCAAATAAACATTTGATTTAAAAAGTGCTCCTGCACAGGTTGTTGTTAACTTCATACTTCTGGTCTTTAAAATTCCTTTAAAATCTGAGTCAAAACCAGCAGACGTGCAAATGACTGTAAAAGCTGGGCTCTTCTGCAGCCTGTGTTCAGTTCAAAGCCCACTATGATGTACGAGTGTGTACTTTAAAGTGTCGACCCAAATTTAGATCCAGCGCTCTAAAAGACGGTGTCTTTTACAAGGGCAAGCTAGAATTAGAACACTTTGAGACACAAATAATCCCCAGAAATGCAGCTGTTGCACTATTTTATCAAGTCATTTTCCATCCTATATTTAAGTATTTAGTGCCTACTTGTTTAATTATTCTAAAAAAAAAATTAATTAATTAATGTTAGTCCCAGAACTGATGAGACTGTGATTAAAAAAACCTGCTGGCCTCCCACAGTGAGCTGTTTGTCAGAGTTAAAACCAGATTTCCCCTAAAACATGCCGTTTTTATTTAACAAAGGGGATTTTTCAGAGTGGTCTGCCTCATGTTTGACCAGAATAAACATGCGGGAAGTGATTTTTCCATCCGCTTCTCCTCCAAAACCACCTGCCACCAGTAGCTCTGTAAACCTTCAGCCACATTTGAAGAACAACATCCAAATGCAACCTTGAGGCTCAGAGACCGTTTAGTGATTTTTGTTTATCACTTAAAATGTGATGAATCATATATAAAAGCAGGTTCTTAAAACCTTTAAATGACATCTTAAAATGTCTTGTTTTGTTTGATAAGCAGTTAAAAGTTATTTTAATCATAAAACATAGAAAAGTAATGTAAAAGGTTTATCTTTATCTTCTGTAGACTCTGTAAGGTTTGTATCTTATTACCACAACACCTTTTTGAATCTGAACATGTCATATCCTGCTGTCATGTGGAAGGTAACCAGCAGTTTCTTCGTTCATAAACCTCCTCATCGCTCTCCTCTCCCCTCCATCTCCTTCATGTTCCTGATGGCTCCTTTCCCTCTGCTCTTCTTCCTCTCCTCCTCCAGCCTCTTCCTCTCTTTCTCCATCACCCATTCTCCTCCCAGGTAGCTCAGTGCGTCCTCTGGTCGTCCTCGAAGCTGAGGCCTCGGGTTGAGGAGTGTCTGGAAGAAGAAGCACGCCAGCGGAGTGAAACATGCGAACTGTGGTGCGGTGGGACGGCGTTCGTCCCGCGGGCTCTCGGCCTGCGGTTCTGCCCACACGTCCAGTTTGTCTTCAGGGCCTTTCACGCTGTCAAACCATTCCTGATATTTCAGGTACGAGTGGCAGTCGCTGGCTGTTTCAGCCCACGGGTGAGTGCCGGTGAGCGCGGCGTAGGTCAGGACGCCCAGCGCCCAGCTGTCCGTGCTGGGCTCCACTGACGCCCAAACCCTCGGCTTCTTCTTCTCCTTCTGCCCTTCATCCTCCTTCCTGCCATCGTTGTTGTCATTCATGCTTTTCCAGCTGTCTTCATTTCCACGAGCGACCTCGGCCTCAGGTGCGCAGTAAGGAGAGCTGTACCACACCTCTGGGACTCTGGTGCCCCTGGCCTTCACCTGGAGAAACAAAAAGCCTTTAAATATACAGTGAATATATGGAATTCATTCATACATTCATTCACCAAGACTTCCTGTCTATGTGGACTTAATGGCTCTATAATAATGTGACCTCCTCTTCCTCTTTGACTCTTTAACCATAACAACCACAAGGATCACTTCATGCTGTTGTTTTTCTCAGTTTGTTGTTACTTTCGGAGTAAAAGCTCTCACAGAAATGTCTTTATCTGAATGATAATCTACCATATATGTTTTACTGACCATCCCAAAGTCTCCCAGTTTGACCCAGCGGCAGGTGGAGTCACACAGGAAGACGTTCTCGGGTTTGAGGTCCCTGTGGACGAAGCCGAGGGAGTGCAGGTGGGACAGAGCGCCGCACAGCTGGGACACCACCCGCTGACAACAGTCCTCCTCCACCCCGACCTGATGGAGAAGGACGTGTGAGTTATACCTGAAGCCGAGGCCTCATATCCAAACAACTCTGATCAGTTTTTCATGTGTTTGATAAGAATCTGTCCTTTAAACTTCACATCGTCCACTTTGTGTGTTGCACTGTCAGTAAAAAATGATTAGCTGATGAAAAGGCCTCGTACCTCGGGTATGATGACGTCGTAGAGATCTCCAAAGAGGCCTGCCTGCTGAGCAAAGACGTAGTGTGACGGTGTGGAGTAAGCGATGCCCAGCGCCCTGGTCAGGGACGGGTGGGTGCAGAACGACAGGGCGAGGTTGTACTCCCTCAGGAAGGAGAGAAGAGACGTGGACTCACGGGGGAAGAACTTCAGAGCCATCGGAGCTCCTGATGGAGACGAAGGAAACTACATGTAGCTCATTTTTTTATTGGGTGTGTTCAGGTTCATGTTGTAGTTTCAGTCCTCACCTCTCTTCCTGTGCACGGCCAGCATGACTTTACCATATGAGCCTTCACCCAGCAGCTTCAGGACCTTGAAGTGCTGCGATGTGTCCATGGGTGTGAGAGACTGAGCCGTCAGGTGGCACATCTCATCCAGAAGCTTCGTGGCAGCCTGAACACACACACACACACACACACAGAACAAAATGTCAACATTAAGTCTGTTTATGTGGAGCAGAGGTTAAAAAGCTGGCAAACCTGAAACAAAACGAAGACAAGAAGACAAATCAGACTCCAAACACTTTATTTGTCTTTGTTTTTTGTGGTTTTGAAATGTTAAAGCTGCTGGTGTTGGTCGCACAAACTGGTTTAGGCCTTGAACTGTTAAATGGGAGGCAGCTTTCATTAATGTTAATCCTTCTATGGCTGAAGCCTTTTTCGCTTGTTTTAAAAATATGATGGTTAAATAATCTGCATTATCATTTTTAAACCAGTTACCAGCAGAATTTGGTGCTCTGGTCTGATTTGACCTCTTTTATTATGAATAATTTAACTCATCAAACTGAGGTTAAACTGCAGTAAAAACACAAAAACTGGCCACATCATCAGTAAAAAACATGTCAGATAATTAATCAGTTTCCACTTCTACATTACAGTTAATAACAGCAGCCTTCGAGCGGCTGAAGTGCTTCGTTTTCCTCAAAGCTCTTTGGAATGTGACACAACTGTTGCCGTGATGATTGTCGTCATGGCGATGCGGGCAGCGCTGATCCTCTGCTATAAACATATCTGTTAATAGCCTCATGAAATCCTCCTTCACACACACGCACACACACACAGACACACTGATCTGTGTTTCGGTGGAACGCTGATGTTTCCACCACAGCAGGCAGCAGCTTCGTGTCCAGGCTGGGATTTGGTGTCACCATACATCCAGACATCCAGACATCCAGACATGAAGCGGCTCATTACAGCTCATTAGGAGGACGACTCGGAGGAGGGAATGTGCTGCACACAAACACTGTGAATTCCCGCTGAAGCCTTCACACCAACAAACACGAGGACTCGCAACACTCTGGATTCTTTTCATGATCAGATGTGCAGAGTTTTCCTGCTACAAATGTAAAATTCGTTAACTTCGGGATGTAAAAGACACATGAAGGGGCTTTTGATCCAATTTCTAAGCTATAAATGGCATCAACAAGGATTTCTGAACTCAGCATCTCACTGTAGCAGCTGCAACAAACATCATTGCATCATCTCCTTGATTACGACTAAATGATTTCTGAGGAAGACTATTAAAATAATTTAAGCTGCACGGCAGCACTGACAGCAATGTTATGTGGTTTATTTTTATTCTAGTATCACTCTGTATATGAATAAATATGAGAGTGGCTGATCTACTAAAATAAATGCTTATTTTTTTTAGTTATTTTAAATAAAATAGTTATAAAGGAGCTGTTTTATACGTTTCTTGATTGAAAATTCAGGTGTTTATTTAATGTTTCTGGACATCTGAAGGAAAAGGATCAATTATTTTCTCTTCAAAACTCAAATTCACCAAAGTTAAAGTCACATATCTTTTTACTGAACAGTGACTCCTCAGAAATGAGCAGAAGTTTGCGTTCACGCTCAGATTTTTGCTCCAACATTTGAACAAATGGTGACAATAAAAACCTTCAGTCACCATCAGTGAGAAGAAAAGACTCGAGTCTGAACCTGCAAAAACAACTCGCAGCTTTTCTGTGGGACACCGAACGTTACGTAAGACAAACAACTAAGTGTTTGACCTGTAGCAACTGGTGTGTGTGTGCGAGTGTGCATGTGCGTGTGCGTGTGTGTGTGTGTGTGTGTGTCGGAGATAAATGTCCTGATGATGTCTTTAAATGGAAATGGATCCCTGTGGGACACAAACACCAGTGTGATGATTGACACCATCTCCCGTGTCTGTGTGTGTGTGTGTGTGTGTGTGTGTGTGAAATGTGTGTACTGGGACACACACACACACTTCTGCCAGCACACCGGCATGCAGACAGAAGTTAACTCAGCTTTCAAACTGTTATTATAAGATCTAAAATGACATGAACACACATTTTCTGCGTGTGTGTGATCAACATATGATCTGTAAAACACGTGTGGTTATCAATAGTTGGACTCAACAGGAACCTGTTTGGTTTTCTAGTCGCTCCTCTTTCATTTCTTAGAATTATTGTGTAATCCATTTTGCAGCTGGTTTCATAATTATTACAGATGATGACAAAAAACATCAGTTAGTATAAAAGGAAGAACAGAAGAACCCAAGAGCAAAAAACGTATAATGATATTTCACTTCAAAAATGTAGGAAACAAATTTGATGTTTGTGAAGATTCTGTTAATCCAGTCGGATTATCAACTTTTGGTTCGCATGTTCACATTTACTATGTTAAATATGATAACAAAGGCTTAATATGCTGCAAAAACATCTTAATAAACATCACAATAAGGGTTTGAACTGATCACAAGTGCATCATTTTTAGAACATTTTAGAGACAGAAGATCAATCAAGATCAAAACTATTTAATTTCTATTCAACTTGTAACATTACAAGGCAACAAAAGCCCATTATGGACTGGAATGCTAATGAATGTGTAGTAACAATTATTGTTGTGAGAATTTAATAAAACAGGAGAAGAAATATTCTGATAAAATACCTAAAGGGATTTAGTTGGTACTTCAGAGGGATTTCTGTATTTTCTGAAATTAAATTATATCAAGTTTTCCAATTTGAAGACATCGTTATTTTTCCCAATGAACTTTCTTTACTCTTCTTTATTTCTCGATGCAGTTGTGTTTTTATTTGTCCAAATTATGACGTATCTGTCTGTGAGAAATCTCAGAACCTGCACAAAAACATAAAACTAGTGGTTTTTATTGCATATTTAGCGGCTTGAACTTCTATTCTATGAAAACTTTCCTCCTGTTGGCTTCGGAGCGCTGACAGAATCGATGCATCAGGTTTGACTTACTGTCATTTTGCAGCTGTTTGTGTTCAGCGACGTTGATCCTCAGTGAAAAATCTGTCCAACATAAATTTCTTGTCGTGCTCGTCTTTTAGCAGGTGCACCTGTCAGGAAAACCTTCACAGATCTTCATCTGCTGAGCTTCCTTCAGTCTTCAGCACAATGTGTGTGTGTGTGTGTGTCTCAGAGAGCTGCAGGCTGAGTTCGGCTGTTTGCAGGCTGAGTTCGGCTGTTTGCAGCCGGCGGAAAAACCCTGCGAGCCGCCTGACGAGCTCGTTGGAGGATTTCATGTCTGCTGCTGCTGCAGCTTTTATCCCAAACTGATCAGTCCTCACCTCCACTCCTCCCCCTGTCCGGGCTCTGGATGCATATATGTGTGTGTGTGTGAGTGTGTGTGTGTGTATGAAGAAGAGTTTGTTCCTTTTACTTTCCATCCCTCATTTCTACATTATTTTCCTCCTTCCTTCCTACATTCACTGTGTTTGTGCTCTGTAGATGTAGAAAGATAAAGAGTGTGTCTGCTTATCAGCTTCTTTTAATGTGTGTGTGTGTGTGTGTGTGTGTGTGCATGATCTTGTGATTCTTTGTTGCAACACTTTGTTGCTGTC
>JAPZDT010000007.1:22586027-22598755 GCA_029814675.1 Acanthurus coeruleus | reverse complement strand
TGTCCATCCATGACTTTTCTTTGCGCTGATCCTGAGCATTTCCTCTCCTTTTCCCTCTCTCCTCTTTTACTAACCCACAAACACATCTACACTTGCACCCACATACTTGTAGCTTGAAGATAGGATTTAACTTGGCTTCATGCTGTCCCATTCAGCCCCATTCGGGCCCCACTAAGGCAGAGAGATCCACAAAATACAATCACAAAGTACCAGTGTCAGTGAGGAAAACTGGAGTGTTTTCTGAACCAACAGGAGCTACAGATCCAGACTGACAGTGCCCTCTGCATAACAAGCCTCACGCACTCAGAAAATGCCGCATCTTCCGCAGTAAGCCCCTGGAGGAGCACAAAACCTACCTCAAGGAAAAGAACATCTGCTTCAGGTGCAGTGGTTCGATCAAACACAAAGCAAAAGACTGCGATAAAGAAATAGTATGTTGAGAATGTGGCAGCAAGACTCACACATCAGCTTTGCATCCTGGTCCAGCACCTTGGGTCTTAAGAGTTCCACTAGAGCAAGGTGAGGAGGAAGAGACACATGAGACTCCTCCTGGTACTCCTCCTGCAGTAACATCAAAATGCACAGAGGTCTGCAGGGGAAACACCAATGCTAAATCCTGCTGCAAGATATGTTTAGTTAAAGTCTATCCTGAAGATCATCCAGGAAAGGCAATTCAGACATATGCAGTGTTAGATGACCAGAGCAATGGTTCACTTGTACACCTTGAGTTCTTCAACCACTTTGACATCTATGAAAAAGCATCTCCCTACACATGAAAGACTTGCTCTGGTGTTATGGAAACTTCAGGGAGGAGAGCAACAAACTTCGTGGTGGAATCTAATGATGGAAAGATCAAGCTCAAACTTCCAACTCTTATTGAGTGTGAAATGATTCCGGATGACAGAGATAAAATCCCCACGCCTGAAATAGCCCGCTGTTTACCCCATCTGAGACCAGTAGCATAAGATACTTCCACTCAATGAAAATGCTCAGATTCTCATCCTGTTGGGAAGAGACATTTTGCAAGTGCATAAAGTGAGGCAACAGTACAATGGAGACCACAATGACCCCTACGCCCAACGTCTTGATCTCGGGTGGGTTATTATAGGGGACGTTTGTCTGGACAGAGCTCACAAACCACCCAATCTCAGAGTGTACAAGACACACACACTGCCTAATGGACGGACATCCATGTTATGTCCTTGTCCTAATAAAATTCAAGTGAAAGAGACACTTGTGACAAAACACACTCACCTACCAAGTATTGCGGACTGTACGTTCCAAGACGAGGAGACTGGAAAACTTGGAGCCACAGTCTTCAACACATCTCCTGATGATGAAAAAGTAGCTTTGTCAGTTGATGATAAAACATTCCTGGACATCATGGACAAAGAGGTTTACATGGATAATGTGAACAACTGGGTAGCACCGCTACCGTTCTGCAAACCCCGCCGCCGTCTTCCGACTCTTATCCCTCAGACGAACACGAGACAGATGCCCAGACATGAAAGAACACTTCCAAGAATTAATGAAAAAGGCATTTGAGAATGATCAAGCAGAGCTAGGACCAGAATTAGAGGAACATCAAGAGAGGTGGTACTTGCCTCTATTCGGTGTCTACCATCCTTAAAAACCAAACCAAATCAGGGTGGTTTTTGATTCAAGCACCAAACATGATGGCGTCTCACTGAATGGCGTGTTGCTCAGCGGGCCAGACCTAAACAATGCCCTGTTGGGCATCTCACTGTGCTTCAGGAAGGAAAGCATTGCGGTCATAACTGACATTCAGCAGATCTTCTACACGTTTGTCGTCTGTGAAGATCATCGTGATTATCTACGGTTCCTTTGGTATAAGGATAACAACTTAAACAATGACATCACAGAATTCAGAATGAAAGTGCATATATTTGGCAACGGCCCCTCGCCATCAGTTGCCATCTATGGTATGAGAAAAGCTGCAAAGGAACATCAGGATGAATACGGCACAGACAGCAAAGAGTTTGTTATGCGAAACTTCTACATAGACGAGGGACTGACGTCACTGCCGACAGAAGAGGGAGCTATCGATCCTCTAAAGAGGACTTTAAAAATGTTGGCAGAATCCAACTTAAAACTCCACAAAATCGCTTCCAACAGCAGCACAGTCATGAAGGCATTTGCCCCAGAGGACCTTGCAAAAGACTTAAAAGACTTAGACTTTGGAGCAGATCCTCTCCCATTCCAGAGGAGCCTCGGACTGATATGGAATCTGGAGATTGACAGTTTCAGCTTCCAAGCATCTCACGAAGAGAAACCGTTCACAAAAAGAGGCATCCTTTCAACAGTTCAGAGCCTCTATGATCCACTAGGATTTGTGGCTCCCATCACAGTTCAAGGAAAAGTGCTGGTCAGAAAACTGTCATCCAAAGATTATGACTGGGATGAGCCTCTCCCATCAGACAAAGAAGTGTCCTGGAAATTGTGGAAAGAGTCTCTCCTGGAATTAGGGAAGCTACACATGGAAATAAGGTATGTGTCTATCTCTCTTGCCTCATCTCAAAGTCGAGAACTCTGCATCTTCTCTGATGCCCCTACTCAGGCCATCGCCGCAGTAGCCTACCTGCGTGTCACCAATATGAAAATCAGAACCACATAGGCTTCAACATGGGCAAAGCAAAGCCGCATCCAGCCCATACAGATCCACGTTTGGAGTTGTGTGCAGCTGTCCTGGCAGCTGAGATGGCAGATACAATCCACAGTGAGATGGACATTGAGATGCACGCAGTGAGATTTTTCACTGATAGCAGGATTGTTCTCGGGTACAGCCATAACACCTCCAGAAGATTCCATGTGTATGTTGCCAACCGAGTCAATCGCATAAGGAAATCAAGTCAACCACAGCAATCGCAGTATGTCGCCACAGAACAGAATCCAGCAGGTAACGAAATAAGACCTGCGTCTGTAGATGTCCTCAGGACCTCTAACTGGTTTTCTGGTCCCGGGTTCCTGAAATACACTGGTGAGCCTCCACAAAGCAACAGCTTTGATCTTGTTGATCCAGAGCTGGATGCTGAAGTTCAGCCCCAAGTTGCTGTCAACCACACCAAAGCTACAGAAGTTCAGTTCAGCTCAGCATGCTTTGAACGGTTTTCTAGCTAGAAGAGGATAATACAAGCCATCACAAAACAAAAGAGGATGTTGTTGATGCACGATGGCAAGCTAAAACCATTGTAATTCGTTGTGTCCAGCGAGAATCCTATGGAGAAGAGTTAAATTGTTTGAGAGATGGGATTCAGCTCCCAAAAAAGAGTCTGCTGAGAAAATTAAATCCTTTCATTGACGAGGATGGACTCCTTTGGATTGGAGGATGCCTCACCAATGCTGACTTACCAAGAGATAAGAAACATCCTCTGATACTGCCAAAAACTCATCACATCGCAATGCTCATAGTGAGACATTACCATGAGGAAGTTGCCCATCAGGGTCATCACTTTACTGAAGGAGCTATCAGATCAGCAGGATTGTGGATAGTAGGAGGCAAACACTTGGTGTCTAATGTCCTCTATAACTGTGTGACCTGTAAAAAACTGAGAGGGAGGTTAATAGAACAGAGAATGGCACCACTACCAACTGACAGACTCACCTCAGAACCTCCTTTTACCCATGTCAGACTGGACATCTTCGGGCCATGGAGCATTGTCACTCACCGCACTCGTGGAGGTAATGCTGAAAGTAAGTGATGGTCAACTGACCCTGACAATCCTAATATGTTGACACCTGCAATGATTCTTACCCAAAAGATGACTCCACTGATGGCTCCTCCTGGTGACTCTGATCATATAGATCTTCACAAAAATCAGTGGAAACAAGTGCAGTGTCTACCAGAGAGCTTCTGGAAACGATGGAGACAGGATGGTGACTGGTGACTCTCCAGAAACGTCACAAGTGGACTGATGACAAGCCAAGCATTCAAGTGGATGATGTGGTTCTGATGAAGGACAGTCAGGCTAAATGGAATGACTGGCCTATTGGACTTGTGGTGAAGACACTGCCTAGCAAAGACAACAAAGTCCGCAAGGTTGAAGTCAGAGTCATGAGGCAAGGAACACCAAAAACCTACATCTGACCCATCTCAGAGTTCTTCTTTTGTCTAAGGACTTAAAGTGAGAGACATTCTGATAAATGGTTTGATAAGTAATAACAGTGTTCATAAATGATAACTGGTGATTGATTGTATATTTGCTTTGCTCTAATTTTTGATAGTTGGGTTAATTAATGCTTTAATAATCAAGACGTTAATAACGGTATAATAGTATACCAGGCGAGGAGTGCTCCGCCCTGCAGAGCTCAGTTAAAGTTCAGTTCTAGTCAGACCCGTTTCAGAAATGGACCAGTTGAGCAGCAGCACAGAAATGATGACAAGTAGACTTCTTCATGAGACTTGTTCAGATCTTTGTCTGTAAGTAAATACATGACAATATTGTGGTTTATCCTGTAGTGTGCTTGTTTAATTTAGTGGCGCATTTTATCAATCTAGGCTGTGTTGGTTTGGCCGAGTTACACTCGCGGTTGAACCTTTTTGTTTGCTGATGTAATATTTAATTTGCCCAGTAGAGGGCTTTGGCGCTACGCTTCAAGTTGGTGAATATATTTGTTTACATCTGTTCAGTTACATTTATTATGTGTAACAGTTATGCTGTGGATGTTTGTTTCATTTTTATACATAAGGAAAACCTGTAGTCTATTGGGTATATGTGTTGATATGAAAAACACTGTGAACTTTACATTTTTATTGTGTAAAAGACATAACAGAAATTATACTTTCATAATGTTTACTTTCTGTTTATTCTTTCAGTCTTACAGACTAAAATGGAGAAAAGAAAGAGAAATTAAACTAAGGAAGAAAAAGAGAACAAAAAATTTAGCATCAATCCTCAACAAAACTTCTTGAGCTTCTCTTTCTTCATGCTGTTAACTATCTATCTAGCATCATACAGCTGAGAACGTGTTGCGAGGGCAGAATAGGATGGATCAGGACTTTATGTTAGTAAATGTATTGTGTCTCTCTAAAGGTCTCAATGGTCACACACACACTGTTCAAATTCACACAATGAAACTGTCTGAGGTGATACAGCCTTCCTCCTGAGAAACTCCAGTGCTCCCTTAGAGATGTCTAAAAAAGTATTTAGACATCAAAGGTTTTATCTTGTTTTTTCTGGAGAGTTTTTCTTCAAGGTTGTAAGTACAGTATTTCCTTTTACTGCTTTCATGTACCATGATAGTTATGACAGCAATATTATTGCATACTTTTTCATTTAGAAACAACTGAAAGCGGCCTTTTTTAATCATTACAGCAGAGTGTACACACTGTGAAGACGCCGGTGAACGTTTATAACATTCAAGTAAATCCGAGATTTATTTAGGCCTAAGAACATTTAGTACTGCCTAGACTAGTATGAGGATTTTAAAATCCATCCTTTGGGTCAAAAGCCAGTGCAGTGATTTGAGTAAAGGTATAATATGCTCCACTTCCTCTGTGTAAGTGAGGAGTCTGGCAGCAGCGTTCTGGACAAGCTAGAGTGCTCTCTGATTGATTTTTTTTGTACTGAAATCCATCAAGGCACCATCATAATAGGCTTTCTTACTTGAAAATTAAAGAGAACAAGTTTTTCCTTTCTCTTCATTATACAGAAATCCTTTAGTTTTTTGTATGATTTTAACATGGTAATACATTTGTTTGCAATTGTTGCTCTTTGACTGTTAAATTGTAGTCCAGGAATACACCAAGACAACTACAACTTATCTCTAACTTTGAGATGTAATAAACTACTGAATGTGATCTATTACTATTACATTTCTTTTGGGTATGACAAAGTACAATTTTACATCCTTGTCTTCTTTGAGGCAGCTCAAGAAACAATACACAGTCCCCCATGAAGACATGTAGGTTTAAAAATTTTGAAAGGATTACAGGACTAATAATTCTGACCATACTCATTGTCTAATTACTTATTTGCAAAGAAAAGAAAAGAAAAAGGCACATTGTTTCCAAAAGTTCATAGAGGCTTATCTTACAGGCCTGGACTGTTGTCACAATGCAATGATCACTTTATGATTATTAATACCAAAATATTGTATTGGCTATTTATGAAAGGGGTCACATTCTCACTTTGAGACGAATCTCTCTAAATGAGACTTCAGGTTTGAAAGTGCTCAATTCTTGCTTAACCATGACTTGAAGGTCAGACAAGTGTGGCTCATGGATAACACTATGACCATGATATGACTGTATTGGAGTTTTTTTTCCCCTAAATGTATTTCCTCTGTATTTTGTCTTCTGTAAGTGTTTATCAGTAAAGAAAAAAAAGGTTAAGTGGGATTACTATGGCAAAGACATTCGAACTATATTAAGAAAATATTCTGTTTAGGAGCACTGAGCTCTGTTAGTTGGATGGCACATGCTAGTGAATGAACTCTCACTGAAAGTATGGGAGCTCAAATTTATAAACACAATGCACCTCTAATTTTTTTTTCTGCCAAATTGAAATTGGCCAATTTCCCCTGCAGAGGATATACAAGCAGAGCTAACAGTATAATAAATAATGCATTGGGGAGAATTAATGGAAAAAAAGGTTATTTTTTAATAGTAATTTAAAAAATAAAGTTCTCTGTTGTGAACTACATAGGTAAGTTATTCCAAAGTCCAGCATCATTGATAACAGAGCTCAGGTTACCTTTGTGTGAGACTAATTCTTGGAACAAGACTGTAAACATCTGTGAGCATTATCTCACTGTATATTCAGGAAGTAATCAGTAAGATTTCATAAAAAGTCCAACACGCAAGGGGAAGCCAGTGCAGGAAAAGTTAAATATTGTCTTCTCTTTTTAGTTTCAGTAAAATCCTGGCAACTAAGTTTGGAATGAGTCTCTAAACGAGATTGAGACTTTTTGCAGATAACAGAAAGCAAGGACTTAACAATGGGTGATAAAGGCATGCACAGATGTTTTCAGGAGGGAAATAGTCTAGTCTTTGTGATGTTGAAGTTGCGGAAACAGGAATCAAACACTTCAAGTTTATTTGAGTAACTTATGAGTTTGTGTGTCTCACACAGACAGAGAGAGCACCCCTTAGCATCTAGTGTATACAAGATGCTAAGGGGCTTGACAAAGCGTCAATTTTTTAGGGTGCTGGGACTAAGACCAAGTTCCACGAGATAGGTTTCCAGAGGGTCAATTACAATGTCATGATCAGTGGTATTAAGGGCTGTACTCTGATGCTTAACTTTGGTCCAGAAGAACAAGGATGGGGTGAAGGCCTCAGCTGATGACAATAGGCCATAAACAACCTGGAAAATAGGTCATGTGATGAAATTTTCCTTAAACCAGATTGATATTTTTTAAAGACATTGCTTTTATCAATCAAAGCTAAAAGCTGATCTGCAACAATGTTTTTTAAAGCTTTAGTTTACAAGTTTTGGTACTGAATTATGAAAATCAATAGTCAAGTGGGGGCTTTTTTATAACTGGTTAAGTAAGAGTTTGTGTACAGTCTTGCTATTGTAATTCATTCATAACCAGCTGAGTATGTATTGTAGGCAATGCTTGACTAAGATCAAATTCTGGAAATTACAAAACTCCTGCTTCATGTGTGTTTACTCATCAGGATTAATCACTGTTCTTTGGATCCTTGGATGAATGAACTCTCAGAAAAACAGCAATTTTATCCCAATAGCTTGCCTGATCAAAGTCTGTATTGACAAATTTAAGCTACGGTACATGGATTACCTTTGATATCTGCATTTCACATCCAGTGTCCTATGGGCATCAATTAAAATCAGTCTTTCTTGAACATTATGTAGGTTTTTTTAAATTTATAGAAATAAACAAGAAACAAACAAACACGGTTTATTCAAACAATAATCCCTACATAAAAGAAACTATCATTTTTTAGTTGATGATTTGTCACAACAATATGACCTCCCACACTGGAACTCCCCCAGGTGGAATACCTCGGCACTGACGAGGGGAATCCTAAGATTCCATATTGTCTACGCGATTTACTGCAAGCTCATCACAGAGGTTCCTGTGGTTGCCCGATACACTCATAGAAAGACCAGTAGTAAGATAAGCTACGTTCCTTCACACTTACTTCACCTTCAGTAGTTTCAGTTAATATGATTAATATGAAAATAAAGCAAACACGCACATTTTAATTTAAACAGGACACATGCTTTGCTTCACAGTTACATCACTGAGATGAAAACTTTTTCATTTAAAGACCTATACAATCCTCCCTGCAGTTCCAGCTTATTTATAAATAAATATAAAACAATTAGGACAAAAAGGGGACATTTAAGACACCAAGATCTCTATAAGTTTAGTCACTCTAAGTGAGTAGGTCATTAAAGAGAAGAATTGACTGACTTCTGGAGGTTCAGAGGAACTTTGTGAATTTTCCCTTTCATAAACAGTGTGGTGGAAAACTGTGTGCTGTTGCATTCAGACGTCTTTGTCACGGCAGGGAGATAAGAAAAACCAGCTGCTTCTCTCTTCCTATCTTGGCCATCAAAATGCTGCTTGCCACATAAATCCCTTTAAGTTAGTCAGTCTTTCTGAAATGAGAAACAAATCTTTTTTTCTATTCAAGTTGAGTTTTAAAGTGGGTCATCTGGCTCTGACACTTACTCAACCTGGGGACCAAATGATACTTAAAAAATAAATAAATATAAAAAATTACGGGATGACTAATCCCTCCAGAAGAATCGAAGAATTAAAATTTTACAGCCAACTGACTTTCGTTACTTGTAACATTATCTTTCAACAAGGTATGATTCAAGTGATGTTCTGCTAGATCTACTTTAATTTTAAATTTTAAAAGTGGATTCTAAATTAAAGGTTTATTATTAAGGGAATGAAGTGTAAGTACTTAAGTACTGAACTTGGGTCACAACTACTCATACAGGGGAGCAATCAAACCAAAGTATGCTTCAAATGATGTTCTATCACTAATATGTATTTAGACCTGTATTTACTAACCACAGTTTAAGGTGGGGAGGAATACTGACCATCCTAAAGATGTGCATGATGCCTTAACAGTGGAAATACCAGTGCATACTTACAATCTTTCCTCTAAGACATTTGTTATGCTGAACTTAATTAAGGAAAGCGACAAAAGTGGTAGCATAGAGAATAAAATAAGACTTTCACAGCCAGCCCAAACTCTTGCTCCTGCACACTTAAAGCAGTATTATGAAGAAAATGGTATTTTAAGCCTGTCCCAAGAATTACTGAGAACTGAATGAGAAGGGTTTACGCTGCCTTCACTACACCCATGGGCCGGCCAACTCAGAGGGTTTTTACGACCATGTTCACTCAACCCACCCAACATTTGGCAAAGTGTGAAACATCCTGGAAGGAGCAGCTAGAGACATGGGCCCTCCGTTGCTGAGCTGGTGGATTCCCTTAAAGGCCAAGGTTGCACAAAAGCACCTTGCCCTGGCCTGCCACCGGGTTCTATGAACTCAATCCATCTTCAAACAGACTGAGAAGCTTATTTAAGACCTAAAATCCTTTGTTAATTAATCTTACAGCAAAAACTTAGTCCTACAGTTAGAACTCACGTGCTTCTTATTCTTAGGAGTTTCTCCTAACTCAGCAAGAGCCACTTATAGCCTTAAAATTCTTTGTAAATATAAGTATTCATCTATGAATCTCCATACTGAAATTCTTATATGGGTTTTAATTTTTATTTGGGTAGGTTGGAAACTGGATTCATGAGTTTTGGAGTAATATTGGTGATTTCAAAATATTTTTTAAGATAATATTGGATTTATCATAAAAGGAGAACAGTGTCATTGCAAAACAAACAAACAACTGAAACTACATTAAAAAATAGTGGAGCATTTTTTCATGATAATTTGCATCCACATTAAACCCTGTTATATTCCTTAATTTTCCCTGACTCTTAGCTAAAAACAGTTGCCTTCCTTAAGACCTGCCACAAACAGACTGTGCCTGTTCTGACACTGGGCGCTTTTTTAAAGAGCTTGGTGAGTTAACGTCAAGGGCCCTCAGAGAATCAGCTGAAACAGAGCACAATGCAGGCTGCTAAAACCGTATGTAGCAAAGAACCTGGAGCCATATATAGACAGAGTTTAGAAAAGGGACGTGTATGCTCGTAAACAGGTCTCTGCTGGGTTGGCTGTAAATAGATAATATTACAGTTTACTCGCAACACAGTTCATTTGATTTCCACAGATCTTTGCTCAAACTCTCTGCTTTATGTGAGAACCAGATGTCGACTACCCACTAACTTCAGTAGAGTGGCCAGTCACTTGATCTAGGAGCACTTGGTGAGGCTGAGTAGATTGCTTTACTAGTACTCACTTACTCCACCCACTTTTTCCAAGTGGTCCAAGGATGAACAGAAGAGATAAACTGGATGGGTGGGTTTCTAATTAGCTTTGGACAGCAGAGGAGGTGAAACCCATTCTATCCAACTCGTTCTATGAACTGACAGCAGACAAAGAGAAGTCTGTTGCTGACAACTCAGTGAGGACTGTCATTTCAAACCACATGAGCGCATCCAGTCAGACAGTGTGGATGGAAGCATGATTAACAGAAACATCCTCAGATGTACAGGAAGCTCACTTTTCTTCATGAGATCTTCGATAACTGTGATCCAATCTTCAAGAAGGTTCCTGGAAATGATTCTTAATTTTGCTTTTTACCTGACCAAACTTTAATAATCATCGAGGTACAAGGCTTATGAGGGATTTTCATTGGGACTGTTGGAGTTTGTGAGTCTTTTGGAACAAGCAACCAAAAATAAGTGGAAGGTGAGACTGCTTTTGAACTGGATATCATTCAAGGAATTTATATTCCAGCTTATGGATGGCGTCATTTTATTTTCAAGGACTACTTAAGAACTGATTTGGAAAAATAAGACACTCAATAGAAGAGGTTCTGATACAGAGTACATACAGATATACAGAGATTCAGTTAATTTAATACACCCAAGAGGGCACTTGTCATGGGTCTTTGCACAAGCAAGTCCACTATTACCCTGGATCCCAGCGCTCATACCCTCTGTGCAGACCAATCCAGCCGTGCAACGGGGGAGGGAATCAGTCCTGAAGGAACCCCTATTTTGGATGAGGGCATCCTGATGGTTCAGCCTGTCAAAAGGAAAACTGAGAGTGAAGGAGGAGGAGGTCGGCCAAAGAGTGGTGGAGCGGTCAACCAAACAGCTAAGGGCTACCTGGAGCTGGGGGGAAAGGGAGGAGGTGAGGGGGAGGCACAGACGTCACAGGAGGCTGAAGAGGAAGAAGAGGATGAGGAGGGCGATGAGGTGGAGGAGCTGATCAATTTCTCAGACAGTGATGGGAGTCTAAGGAGTGAGTTCCTCGAGTAGAGAGGAAGGAGATGGGAGATAAAGGGGATGAATTAAGGGGAAGCAAAAAGTAAAGAAAAGGAAGGAAAAATAGAAAGGATTACAAAGGCAAATGTTTTATTTTTAAATTGATCCTGTAACTACAAATTAAATCAAATAAATCTTTTTTTCTTCAAAACATTAGGTGGCTGACTTACTATGTGTTACAGTGAATGGCTTATAATGTATCCTGTTATCAAAAGATAGGGTTTAAAATTTCACTACAATATGATCATATTTCTTGAGCTGTAATCTGTAATTGGTATTGATGACTTAACATTTTCAGTGCAAAAGTAATTTGCACAAAATCAAACAGGAAAACTATAGCAATTCATCTTTGTGTACCCAGAGCTGTAAAAGAAGATGAACATGTTGGGTCAAAGACTGGAGACAGTAAGATATGATGAGACAAGCTGTATCAGCAGTACAGTTCTAGCGTTTCTGCATTTTTAAGGTGTAGAGTTATGAACCATGATGGGTACATTTCGTAGAAAAAATAATTATTATTCATCGCAATTAGTTGACTAATTATTCAACAGCAAAAATTACTATATTAACATTACTTTTTTTTTACAAGATAATTTCTATTATGTATTTCGGCTCCATTAAAAGGTCCATTTGATTTAAATATTATTACTGTAAAAGGTTTTACTTTTTATGTTTTGAATTTATTTTTATTATTCATAATTTGTTTCAGGATTACACATTCTCCAGCAAAAACATGTTGTTTTAAGGTCCTTTTTTCACAGCTGTCTCATAAAATCTATCTTTCCTGAATGCTGAGGCAGAGCCTATCTGTGCCCTTCATGCTAATGTTACCAGCTTAACTTTTGTCAGTATGGGTTTATTTGGCTAATGATCAACTGCCAACCAGTGGCAACTTTTTTGCCTTGCAATAGTCAAAAGTTTGCACAACCATGCTCTAAACTCTGACAGATAATGTTAGCATGTGTAGCTAATGCATTAGGGGACAGTAAAGCTGCTGTCATCAGGCTGTAACATGCTAATGTTGCCCACTAAAACTCTTTGAAGATGGCTGAATGAGTTTATGATAAAATAATGACTTTAATAAACAATAAAGTGCAACAAAAAGACACAAAGCTTACGAAAAGCATACTATTCACTAGATCAACAGGAACATAGCCTGCTCGGCATCTGACTTGCAATCCACTGATTTATGAAACTTTCACCAATGTGAAAAAGCCAGCCTTATATTAACCCTTCTTCGGTCCCTTGCTTGGGTTCTGCTCTTATTCGCTTCCTCCAACAACATCTTCTGTGTTCTCTTCGGCGCCTCTGCCATACTGAGACTAGTGAG
>JAPZDT010000007.1:22242644-22252902 GCA_029814675.1 Acanthurus coeruleus | reverse complement strand
TACATTTATTAACAGTCCTCCAATGTATGTGTGACACTTAGCTAAAACTAATGCAGTATAAAACAACAGTCCTACAATAAATTCTCCCATCAAGAAGTTTCATTTTAGTTTCAACCATTTTAGAGAGGAATGGATTAAGCTTTATGATCTGCTGCTATGACAGAATGACAGTGAAGACCGCTTTTCACTTTTCAAGGTTTGACCAGCACTGCTTTGTGTTCATTGGTGTGGAAAATAGCTGTCAGTGGGGAGACTGTGACACTGATGTATTAACATGGACATTCTATCTTTACCTTTGACCCTTAATTCAATCCTGTAAAGTATGTGATCCCTTGTCAACATCTTGGGACTGCTTTCCATTCCTTTCAGTGGTACCCTGGGGAGAAAACATGGATGTGTGCAGAGTGAACGGAATTTGGACTGAGGACAGAGATGATAGCGGTGGGTTTAGATAGTGAAGGATCTGTCATGAGCTGTCATTACCTTAACAGGCAGGTGTTGGCACATTTACACCAACAACAAGTCAGGGTCAGAGAACCTTTTTAGAGTGAATGACCTGGAATGTCGATGATGATGTTTTCGAACAGACACAAAGAGACTGTCATGTCCATATCTCAGACCGATGACCATTCCACAGACGTTAAAGAATCTCAGCCTTCGTCAGAAGTTAGTTTATGTCAAGAGAAAAACCCCTCCACTCTAATTAAAAGCTGGTATTGTCATTATTATGTAAAACTAAAAGAAGAGTGCAATCAATTCTGTGTTGATGAATTTCCATTTTCTCTGTTTGTTCTCTGTTTGAGGACCTTGTGAGTAACTCATCGTCCTCTATTTAATATAGCTAGTTTGCTGCAGAGTGACTCATACTCTATTTCTGTCCCCTCCTGGTCTCAACCTGACTTTTGCCGCTCCAGTGATCATCTGAAAATCAACCTCAGCTTTTGTAAAGCCGCCACCATGTGTTTACTGCTCATCAGTTACACATGCTGTGGCTTTGATCTTTAAACCAGTGGGAGCAAAAGAAAAAAAACGAATCAAAGGAAACATGTTTTTTGTTGTTTGAATATGGAACAAACCACAGATGGAGAATAAAACCCCTTTTCCTTTTTTTGTGAACACCACGTGTACTGATTTTAGAGCATTTAAAATACTTACAGCTTGTTCAAAGTATTCTCTCACCACTCTACTCTCTTCCTTCTTTCCTCTCCAGACTCCAATGAACCAGGCCTCCACACGTTCCCACTGCATTTTCACTGTGCACTTATGCAGGCATGAGCCGGGCTCAGCCACTGTGCACCGCTCCAAGCTCCACCTGGTGGACCTGGCTGGATCAGACAGAGTTAGCAAGACCGGCCTGAATGGGCAGCTGCTCACCGAGGCCAAGTACATCAACCTGTCCCTTCACTACTTAGAACAGGTAGCCGCTACTGAGACATGTTTTTTAATTTCAACCAATAAAATATACCATCAATTTAATATTAAAAATATATATTTATTGTAAATACACCTAGAATATAGTTTATTTATGTGTTTGGTTTATTTACTGTGTTTGATTTGATGCAGCAAGTTTAATACCTTTCATAATAATATAATAATCATAATGCTTCCCACTCATTTGTTCAGTTACTACAGTCTATGTTGGAAAGAATAATTGCATTTTTTTCTGTTACAGTCTGGTGTGTTGTTTCCTTTTGTCCTGTCTGTCTTCATTTACATGTCAGCCCTTTTATCTGCTTTATTTTTCAGGTGATCATAGCTTTGTCAGAAAGGAACCGCACCCACATTCCTTACAGAAACTCCTTGTTGACCTCTGTGCTGAGGGACAGTCTTGGAGGCAACTGCATGACTACAATGATCGCCACTTTGGCAGTCGACAAGAGGAACCTTGATGTAAGGATGATCTGCCTGCAACCGTTTTAAGACAGAATTTTCTGTTCCATTGCCAAGAGAGTGAGGCAAAACAAGCTTTTTAGAGTGAAACAATATTATTATCCTGTTGTACTTCTTTACTAGCTGTGGCAATAATGAATACACACACTTTCAAAAAAGCTAAGCTGGATTCTCTGGGTATTAAATCAAGCAAAGACAATATTTTTTCATTTTAAGATATAAAAGTAGTAGTAGTAATAGTAGAAGTGGTAATAGTTAGCAGGAGTCTCCTACACATTAACTAATAGGGAGTAATCATGAATGAAGGTCTTCCCTCAGACAGAAAATCAAGCATTTTATAAAATCTTTTTTCATTTTTTCAGGAGTCCATCTCTACATGCCGCTTTGCTCAGCGTGTGGCTCTCATAAAGAACGAGGCAGTTTTGAATGAAGAACTGGATCCTGTGCTGGTGAGACAGTCAGGCCCTCACAGCATGTTACCAGTCACTACAAACACCATGGCTCAGCCTTACAATCACACCACAGGAGCATGACTTAATTTGCTGTTTCATTATAGCCAGACCTTCCTCATAGCTTCCAGACCTTAAATTGATCAGGGGCGAGTTGTAGTGAGAACCCAGCTTCTAAACGTGACTAACTGTAACCCACCATGTGCTTAAGTGTCCTCTTTAGGTTTCCAGTACCAAATAAATTATTCCAATGTCAGGCAGTCACTTTGAAAGAGGCAGTTTTCCATCTCCAACACAGATGCCTGTGCATCTTGTGTTATTTACACTGCTCACAGGTCCTGTTTGCATTCTCTCTCACTCTTGTTTACATGCCTTCACTTCTGTTATGGCATATTTTATCCCAGTACTGTAAAGCCTCTTGAAAAAGGATCTAGCGAGAGACTGGTGTGTATATATGTGTTTGCACACATTCATGTAAGGAAAGACTCACTGCACGCATGGAGCCATAGAGCAACTCCTGCCCACATGTTGGAGATCGTAGGACCTAGTGCAAAACTTTTAAAATGAGAGTGGGCAGTCTGTTTTCTTTCATTATATTTTGTATTTATATACCGTGAATATGTTCTTATAATAGCTAGTTAGAGAAGAGGCCAGAGTAGGAGATGTAGAGCAGAGAAAGTTTTGGCAAAAATATGTCCTTGGCTTGTTGTAACATACTATATGTGGCTACAGAGGTCACTAAACAATTCTTTACATAGGCCTTACATATTGTTCCACATCTACCTTTTGTTACATATTATATAACACATCATATAATGAGCATCAGGAAATCACATCAGAGGTTGTCTGAGCAATTAAGCTAGGTTAAGCCGTGACAATCATTTCCCTCCTTTACTTTTTTTCTTTTACAATACGTGTCACACCTTCTGCTATTGTAGTGTGCCAGGAAACAGACCTGGTAGTTGTTGTAAGAACTCCTCCGGGGATATACAGTAGTAAGTCATCACAGCCATATCCGCTTCCTCCCCTCCCACCATGACCTGCCTCAGGATCAACTGCTACTGTATTACTGGCGCTGAGACTTGGCTGGCCACTTGCAAACCCTACAGAGGTATTTTTAAGTGAGTCTGCGGCCGGCCCAGTAATTGTGACAGTGTCTGGCTGCACCCAGTTGGGTCCGGCACAGTTACAGCTCCAGGCAAACCCAAACTCCGTGGACAAACTTCTTGTCTCCATTTATTACTTTTTTGTATGTTTCTCATTTTGTTTGTTGCTCCTGTCTCTGTCTCCTCCTCTATCTCTCTTACTGGTTTATAAAGAAAAAAAATCCTTAGCCAGTAGTGCAGTTTGCAGATTAGAATGATGTCATTTATTGTGGTTTGAGGTGACACTCAAACTCCCTCTTTTGGCCTGCCCGTCTAAAGGCAGACTGTCAATTGGATACCGACTGTGGTAACTGATTTGAAACCTGGAGTTTGACTTTCACAATCTTGAAAGTGGTGTATGGTACATCGTTCAGCCCACACACTGCCTTAACGGACCTATACTGTAGCCTACAGGCTGCAAACTGCAGCTCTTCAAAGTCAAAACAGCAGGAAACCAGCCAGACCACACAAAACATTTAACAAGTCTCTCATGGAACGGGAAAGAATGAGGTGTTGAAAGTGATCTGTGATCATTATGAAGTCAGCCACAGTGACCGTACCATATAAGGTTGGCACTGTTTGTTGCTCAAAGAGCATTAAGGTCAGTCTTAATCCTCCATCTAGACCAGGCTGAACTTGGTCTGCAGTCAGAGTGAATTGACAGCAATTATTTGACGCTTCTATCACCTTAATGTAGAATTTGTTTCAAATATTTATTCTGTACAGGAGTGTGTGTATGAGTGCTTAGTCTAAGTTGAGCTCAATTGCCATCAAGCATCTTTCATAAAGGGTCAAAAAAGTTGATCTTAATGTGTTGTAATGCAGCTAAGTAGAGGATAAGAGGGGGCAGGCTGACCCTCCTGAACCGGGACTCTCCCTTCACTTAAGGATACATATACACAACATCTTGCTCAAGTAGGCAGCTCTGATTAGTGCATACCTGTGAGTCAAACAGAGGCCTGCTCATAGCCCACCAGTGAGACATGTTTGAGGAGCGGGTGTGAACATTCCTGCGGGCGGTTGCGCTCCATGGGTCCCTCATCTGTTTCATCTAAGTGTCAGGCGTTCTTTAGGACAGGAGGGAGATTGTAAGTGTAGTATAATCCTCCTTGCCCTGTCTAAAATGCCTAGCACTGAAATGGTTCAGGCCATGTGTTATCATTTTGTTGTGGGGGATTAAAGACTTTTCCCATGTTTAGGTATGATGGGAAACTCTGACGCCTCTGTCCTCATTAGAAGAGGTCCCATAATAGCAGCATCTCTTTGAGACTACATAATACATATGCATTTGAGGTGTAACCTGTGCTTAGACTGCAGTGCTTACAGCTTACTGTTGGTGGTTTTCTGCCCAGAATGCATCAAGAATGAGTATAAGTTTAAGTTGGGATTTGGTCTGCACAATGTTTCAAACACAATTGTGCAACATGTTTGTTAGCACAGAGACAGCAACACAGACATACATTTAATGTTGCCTTTTCCATCACCATAACAATCTGCGTTTTGTACTGTTGCACACACACACACGGTTTCAAAAGGATATGCTGGCATCATCGGTCACATGAGTCAGTTTTTATTCAGAGTGTATGGACGACTGTCGCCGTGCTGTGGTACCAGTGTGGGCTCAGCGCTCCGAAATAGACTGCATGATTCCACTGACCAACAAGCGGCGGTCAGCATTTCAGGATGCAGCTGGGAGAATTACATCAGCCTGTGTATTCCAAAAAAGAGATACAGGGAGTGGCTCTGGTGAGGGATGGTCAGGCTATGATGTTCACTGTTAAAAAATATGATACTGGGTGGATTAGGGATGAAATGTTCTTTAAGCTAGGTGGCACGTACCCCAAACCGCACCGCAGGACTGTTTCTTCTCGAGAGTATCTCAAGTTGACGATGTCTGACTGAATGATGAATGGTTCTGACTCTCCAGTTGGAGAATGTGTTTGCCAGAAATGCCAGCTCCTTACTGTGATGACTCAGTCTGACCTTTGACCTTCATTTGGTTTTCACTGAACTTTGGAGTGTCACTGTGTGACTCTGGCACACAGTCGCCACTTTTGGCTGTGTTTGCTCTTTGCCGCTGAGACAGTTCCAGCCATTCAGTCTGCTTTAGTATTTTGCGGTGTGGTCAAATTCAGTGGTGATTGTTAAGTGGGATTGAAACTGAAGAAAGAAGTGGGTCGTGTAAGAAAAAGAGCAATTGCCACTTGTTTTTTTCGGTGGTTTTGTGTGTGTGTGTGTTTTTTTTGTGGTGTGATTTGTGCAGAATTTTTACTACAATTGGTCTGGCCTCTTATCAATAACTACACTATACATTGATTTTGGTGTTGGCCTATTTTTCCTACAATTAACATGTTATTACAGTCTCTGTTTGGAGAGACTGTTTATGTGAAAAGATTCATTCTCTTCTTGCACTGATTTTTCTTTTTCAAGGGATTTAAGGAATAATGTTAATGGTGGAGTCTGTAGCTGAAGAGATACCAAGAGCAAGAGGTTATATAAGGTTAAACCTTCCTTATTGGTTGACTGTTTTGAATGTGGCCACTTTCCCATATGATCATAGCATCTCAAGTTCAAATTATGGCACACTGCTCACTGCTCAGCATCAAAATCAGGGCATATGTCAAATGAGCAGACCTTTAACCTCCTGCTCTTGTTTGTGTTGCTGAGAATTCCAGATTTATTCCCAATTCATAGGTCTGTTAAATGAAGAACAAATAAATGAATATGAAAAATACTATTAGTAATGTAGAAAACTGCCTTGCCTGCCTTGCAAAGTGTTTAACACAGATAACTGAATTACCATCAGGAAGGGACACCTTTGTTATATTCATCAGCATTACATTTTGAGGCAATATTTGCCTTTATAACCTGGTCGGTACATCAGTACATCATACTGATGTATAGGTGATTAAGCAGTCAGCTAAAAAAAGGAACATATCTGATTGTCAGGGAAGATTTAACACACACAACAAAGCTGATAACAGAACTATTCTGTTCCATCAGAAGAGCTACTATTATTAGAGGAAGTCTTTATGGCTACGTCTACATGCATGTGGTTCCATTTCATCTCTTATCTAAATTTAAAAAAAAAAAAACTTTAGGTGCTAGGTGGCTGACATGACCAGACCACATGCTTATTTTCAAAGATTAAATTGTATATTTGGGAAAGACCTTGACTTGAATACATTTCTTTTGTTGGATTCTCCTTTCAAGCCTTAAAAGAGCTTTTTGTCATATATTCTATTTAATGGAAGTGACTGTCTCAGGCTTGACGCTGCTTAACGACAGAGAATGCAGTTCCTGTCAGTATAAAACAATAGACTGATGCTTTAGGCTGTTTATAAAAACAGCTCTCTGATCCTGTCACATTTTCTCTCCTCTGATCATGATTTTTGACAGTAATAGACATGCCCGCTGTTACTGTTATGTCTTTTTTGAAAAGATTGCTCTCGAAGTACTTATTAAGAAGCTATGTCTGGGCTTGGTAGGACATTTTGCTTTTTTATGTATATACAGTAACCGGACCCGGACAGCGGTTACTAACGGCAACCAGCCCACTGGCTCAGTGTGCGAGGCCCTAAAACCAAACACGTGCAGACGGACAGCAGCTGTGTTCTTTTTTTCTTTTTTGCCACCATAGCTGTTTAATACCAATTCATATTTTGCTTCCTGGATTTTCTCACTGAAGCATTCAGTTGTCTGGAATCACTTTAGTGTGTCCTCAGAATGCATCAGTAAGTTAAGCCACAAAGATCATTTTCAAAATGCTTATCTCATCCATCTGCCGCAAGGAAAAGCCTCTGTCAGTGCAAGCATGTGTCTTTGTTTTGTACTGTAGGTGCAAATGTGTTATAAGTGTTATTTTACAACATGTGTATTTGCTTATTCTTTGTATTTCAGCTGATAGCACGTTTAAAGAGGGAGATCCAGTCTTTGAAGGAAGAGCTGGCCATGGTGACAGGAGAACAGAGAGAGGACCAGCTCACTGCCGAGCAGATCCAGAAGTATGTCACCCTGGGATGTCCCTTTAACCCTCTCAGTCACATAACACAGACTCATTGTTTTGGCTAAGTGATTGTATTTCCAGATTAATAAATAACAGATGAGGGGAGGCCTCAGCTCACTCAAAGCCCTGAGTTAAACCTGAAAGTTCCAGAGATGGTTTCAGAGGTTGTGCGATATGTATGTGGGTGTATGTGTGTATAATAATATTAGTTCGGCGAGCCAGTCATCTCAGGACACTGCAAACGCGTATAGTCCTGGGTTGGCCCCGTCAGCCTCTGCGGATGTTTACAGTGCGCCTCAGACCCGGAGAAGAAAGCAGGCAGCATTTTTTTGGACTTCTGTTTGTATTTGTAACACTAAAATTCTTAAACAAATACATTTCATGATTTATGAGTATATTGAGTTTGCCTTCATAATTATGCTGTTGGATATGCATCAGTGCTGAATCGAAGCCTCATTCACCGAGGCTTGACCAGATCTAATGGGGTTTCCCAAGACTGTGTCTCAGCCAGGACTGCTTTAGTTCTGCTTCCATACTCAAATGGCAGAGGGACCCAGTGAGTCGGTGCCAGGGGTCAGGACAGAGGTTCCACAGAGGACATGGCCCATCGCCTGTCAAGCGCTGATGTATTTAATGTGCCTTGGCCACCTTAGTCCGCCTTTTTTATTATTTCCCTTCTAACTGGCTGATTATCCTCGATTTCCCCCTCTTTGTGATCAAAATCACACAGAGAACCTTTAATGATGTCTGTTGCGACCACATTCATCGGACATGCTGGCTTTTTTGTCACCGTTTCCTCCCAGGATCATGCCTTGATTCATCCCAAGTGCTGAGTGATTGCACTTATCCTGACTTATTTTTGTCACATTTCCAATGCTCATATATCCTCAGACATTCACATTTTGGGTTTTTTGATGTTTTGCTTTTTCAAAAAGGCTGATCTCCTGTCCTCAGGGCTTTTCTAGGGTTCAGTATCAACTCATTACCATTCAAGCTGAAGCTTACTTGAATTTCTTTTTCTCAATGCAACATTAATTTGCTACATTTTTTAAAATAACATATCACCTCACACCATGAGAAAAATATTTTGAAACAAACATTCCAGCATTTGAAAGATGCTGTGTTGGGGCACCAGTTTAGCTCGATCGGTAGCGCAGGCGTACCATGTATGGAGGCTTAGTCCTCCATGGGGCGGTCGCGAGTTGGACTCTGGCTCCGACCCTTTGCCGCGTGTCACTACCACCTCTCTCTCTGTCTCCCCGTTTCAACTCTGTCCTATCAAAGAAAGGCCATAAAAGCCCCAAAAATATCTTAAAAAAAGAAAGATCAAGAATCAAAACCACTGATGTTTTGCAGATCCCCGAAACAAGACCCCTACGTTTGTTTTAAGCTATTTGTCATGTAAACCCTGCGTGTTTATACGTTGAACACGTTAGAGTGGAAAATAAGAACCTTGCATCATCATGCCTACATTAGATCCTTGTGGTTGGTTGCCTCCTGGTCTCTTCCAGTGGCCGCTTCCATCCCTCAAAGAACCAATGTTTGGACTGACATCCAGTGATAGTTTATCAACAGGCTGGTCCAGTGGAGCAGGAACACACGTTTAAGTAAATAGTTTTCTTTGACCAGACCCACGTTTTAAACATTAGAAGCACTCCTAAAATATAGATCTTAACTGTTTGAGTGCCCGGTTGGCCTGTGCTAAGTGTGATAGAGGAGAATTGTAACATGGAATGTGGAACTGGTTTCAGCTTTTGTAGGTTTTTCAGTGTGTGCGTGTGTCTGTGTGTTTAGGTTGGAAGAGTTGGTCAAGACCTTCCTAATTGAACCTGATCCAGACGTCACACTGTCACTGGGACCAGACATGAGAAAAATCCAGTACTGTTTTTCCCTGCTGAAGGTAAAGTATCACAGGATTATTCTCTCCATGTATGTCTCCTTGTATAGCCGTTTAGCTGTGTCTGTTTTCTATCAGAAAGTCTTATGATTTTTCTCTCCCCTTTCCATTAAAAGATCCACATGCCATAACTATGCAGAAGATATTTCAAGATCAGGTTTTTATGTTTCCTTATAGCTCACTGAATTCAAAGATTTTATTTCTGTTAGTCAGTGCTTTGGTTTAATGTAAACTGTAACAGGGAATGAATAAGAGACAAAGGAATATAAAAAAAGAATACACAATATACATTTGATAGCCAGTATAAATAACAGATAACTGCTTCCCTTGGCTGATACTGTTAAGAGAGCTGATAATTTCAAATTTTTGTATATATAAAAGAAGTTCAATTATAACTTGTGGTTTAAGCACATCTCAAGGTAAGAGAGGCTGAGTTGTAGGTAAAATTATGCAATGTTCCATTACTCTGATTTGACCAAATGACTGTTTGACGGAATATTACAACAAAAACAAACAGTTCTGACTCTTCAGATTTTCATTTCTTTTTTGATAGTACATGAAAAAACTTTAAAAACAGGCTTAACTTTTGTACGTATATGTTTTTGAGGATTACTTCAAATCAGAATTAATTCAAATGTAATGCTTAAACATAATCTGTAAAATCAGATATTCAATGTATTAAACACTCAATACAAAATAAAGGCATTTAAAGAATGAAAGGCCTTTGGCAGCTTTGACCGCAGTAAAAAGAATGAAAAAAAGCCAATGGTCGACTCTTATACTGAAGAAACTGAAATGTGGAAGGCTATGTTACTTGTAATACATGAGATCATGAAAAGTTCTTACAAATAGTTCTATTTATCAGCCATAA
>JAPZDT010000007.1:21608601-21618993 GCA_029814675.1 Acanthurus coeruleus | reverse complement strand
CTGAGTTTCAAAAATTCAGCTTTGGGTGATTCTGTAAAGGTTTTCCGTTACCTGCCTCAATGCTCCCTTCTAAAATCACATTTCATCACTGTCCTGACACTAATGAGGAGAAAATACTGGAAAACAAAGTCTATGCCTGGAGGGCAATTAATACAACAGTTCAGAACAAAGAACAGCTGCACTTTGCTGGTACTAATTGACTACCTGTTATTTTGGTGAATTTATAAATGAAAAAAATTTGAGCAAACATCCTAATCAAACTTTTAGACAGCCACAAAAAACACAGAGCAACTCCTAAAATTATGGGTCAACCTCCAAAAACTCTGCACTGTTTCCATGATGCAGCAAACACTTCTTTTACAGTTTGCATCAAAGCGTGTTTCATATATGGGGTTGTTTATAAATCTTGTTTTTTTCTTGATTACATGTGCAATGGGAATAAGTATTTGTCGACAGTGTCCACACTGAGATCTGATTACGATCAAATCACTCTGTCCACATTCTTCTTCTTTTCTGAAAGATGAAAGCAGAGGAGAATGTCTTTTATGCAGCTGCTTTTATTTCAGCTGTGGTCAGTGCCACCACTGTCCAGAGGTCCATCAGGATTCATAACACAGTCAAGACTTATGGGAGGGGACACTGAGTGCAACCTTCATGAATGAAGCTGGGGGGTGAATTCAAAAAGAATGAACTGCAGCCACCAATACACTGTGCATCACTTGAAACCACTATCTGGCCATTGTGAAGGTCTCACTCATAAATGTTATGCTAATAATGCTGAAGAAAACATTAGACATGCCCATCAAGTTTGCAGTTGATCGTAATTTGCAAAACTGGAGATCAGCAACAATTTTGACCACTTTGTCACTATTATCTGTACCTCTTGGCAGTTGTTTTTACATAAATTAATTTTACTTTATTTATATATTAATGTATTATTGCATTTAAAATCCACCTCATACTACCTGTTCAGGCCACTGCTACCTTCAGATGCCATGAAAGTAATAACAAGTAACAGGTAATGTAAAATATAATTATGGACTGTATTTTGGGACAATTACTGTTGCCATGATCACTGGAAAGTCTGTTCTTGCATATGACACCTGAGAACAAGACACAGTAAGCAAGTCAATAAAGCAGGGCAGCTAGAGCTCACTCATGCTTTGTAAAAATAGGCATCTGCTATCATCCCCTTTCTGTCTCGACTGTCCATGTTTGGTAGCTGCAAAAGCAGCACAATTATAGATTTGAGTGTCAAACTTACAAATGCAGACGACTGCCACTGGTGTCTTCCAGTAGAGACATGCACTTTCAATCAGCCATACAGATGAACACTGATATGGTGACCATTTGGTACCTACCAATAGGCTGGTTTTTACCTCTTTGATTTGCGTAATTGTTGTATATGGAGAGAAAAATTGTTTTAAGACTTTTGCATTTTTTAAGCTTCCTTGACCCCCACCAGACATGGTTTGGCTGATTTGATGGCAGTCTTTTTTTTACTGGATCTTGGATACACTTACACTTTTCCTTTCATACAGTTAAGTACTATGTGATTACATTACAAAACTAATTTAAATGCTAAGTGTAAAGGAGTTAAAAGTACATTCTTTGTCAGGTCACGCTCCGGTTTGTAATGCAAGTTTCTATTATAAATTTAAAGTCTCCAAGCCAAAGTGAAGATAACCGAAAAGACATCATTACGACAGTATCAGGAGATTTTTATGAATGAAAAAGCTCTTCCAAACTGTAGACACCACTAAACTGTTTTATTAAGGTTGAAAAGTCGTATCCACAACAACTTATCACTGATCTATACACCCTTTTAATCTTGGATTCAACTGAATTTTCCATATCCAGTATATTACTCCAGGAGCATTAATAGTGCAAATATATGAAGAATAAACACAAACATACAAAAAAAGAACCATTATGTACCTGTCAGGAGAGCGCCTTTCTCTCTCTGTGGCCCAGGGTGTGTTTGGTACATGTCTCCTCGCTCCCTCTGTGGCTCCAGCATGGTTTGATATAAATCCTGTGAGTCTCTGTGGGGCTGAGACAGGTCCAGGTGCTCCAGGTCAGAGTCAAGCTCCCTGGCTCTCCTTTCTAACTCTGTCAGGCTGAGTTCTGAGGCTGCAGAAGAGGGGGGATGGGAGCCCCCAAAGCCAACTGGTGGCCGGAGAAGAGGCCAACGTTGTAAGGAGCCTGAGAGGGAATCTGTATCACCTCCTCCTCCCGCTCCCCCTTTCTCCCAGCCGTCATCCCACAATGTGGTGACCATCTCAAGAACAGCATCCCAACTCTCCATCTCGCCTTCCTCTCCAGATGTGCCTCCCTCTCCTCCCTCCACCTCACCTTCTTCTGTCTTTACTTTTGCCACCATATCATCCCGTTCTCGTCCATGTATCTCTGGTATTTCATCCTTGATCTTTATTCCAATATTCTTTACCTTTTCAGACTTAATTTCCACATCCTTTTCCTTTTTCATATCTTCTTTATTGTTTATATCTTCTTGATCATTCCTTTCTGATTTTCCTTGTTTCGTTTCCTCCACCAGGCCCTCACTTACAATAACCTTTTCTTTCTCCTTACTAACTCTCTCCTCCCTTTTGTCTTTTCCGTCCTTTCTCTCCTTTTCTCTCTTCTCTTCTTTTCCCTTCTTCGCTTCCCTCTCCGTCTTTTCCTTACATTGCTCTCCTTGTTTCTCCTTGCTCCTAGATCTCCTGGGTTCTTCTTGCTCTCTGGAGACCCTCCAGTGTTCCAAGTTCTGTTCCTTGAGGGAAGCCCTGCCAACCAAATTGGCCCCCTGTCCTGGTTCTACATGGGAAGGCTCTTTAAGTGAGCATCGTCCTACAATACTTATAGAATTGGTTATGTTTGTCAGTGGATTCTCAGAGAAGTGGCCCATTCGGGAGTGAAGGTGGACATGTGGCCGCCTTTTCTCCAATGCTGAGAGGACAGAGGGGAGAGGGGGGAGAATAGGGAGGTTGTGGACTGCCCCACCCTGTCGAACAGTCCTTTTTCTGACAATGATTCGGCGAGGCCAGGTGGACTCTATGCCCTCTGCAGGACCTGTTGACTGCAGGTCCCCAAGCCCCTTGCTCAGTCGAGGGCTGACCACGCCTGGTCGGAGCCCTGTGGCTGTGCCAGGTCGAGTCCTAGAGCTCCTGGACTTGGATGTTTTGGACTTCTGGGATCTAGAACTTTTGTCCACATGGCTAGATTCAATTAAATCAATTTCAAATGTCTTTTTGTCTGTCTGATCTGCAAGAACATCATCAGTTTTATCTTCAGATGTCTGAGCTTTGTCCATGGTCTCCCTGCTGTTCTGGTTTTCACTGACATTTTCAGTCTCAGTGATACTCTTAGCCTCTGTGTCATTAACAACCCCAGCTTCTAGTGTGGCCTCGGGCTCAGATGTGGGAACAGTCTTAACTTCTGGCTCAACTTTGGCTTCTTCTCTCAACTCTCCTGCTGAACCTTTCCCATTAATTTCTTTAGCTACACCCAAAGTCTCTGTTTCAATCTCCTTCTCCATATGCTTTACTCTAGATTTAGCCTCAACCACTGTCTGAGTTTCTGGCCTAATCTCTGGACCAGATTCTGTTCCAATCTCAACTTTATCTCCAGGCTCAACCATGTTCTCAGTGTCCGTCACAGTTGAGGGTATAGTTTCAGCAACATGTTCTGGTTTAGCTACAACCCTTTCAGTTTTTTCCCCATTCCTTGGCCCTCCTCTATGTCCCCCTTTGCTAACATATGGAGCCATGTTATCTATCTCCAACCCAGACTGCACTTTTCCTTCCAAATCCCGTCCCCCTGGTCTTGTTTTCACCTGAGAGGCCATTCTTGTGTCACACCCATTTTTAATGCTAGCTCTGGATCCATTGTCACTTTTATTCCAGCTTTCTGCTCTATGAAGTTCTTGTATTCCAGTCCTGATTTCAACCTCTGACATGTTTCCAACTTCACTTACTAACCTCGGCCCACACCCAGATTTGCTGTCAATTAACACCAAACCCACACTCCCATTGTCATATTTAGAAATCATATTCCCACCTACACCTTCAGGGCCAACCTTTGATCCAGCTCTGTTTCTACCCACAGCACTGGTGCCCATTCTGGGGGCAGCATTGGGGGAGGGTGAAGGTGAGGGCTGTGGGAGCAACAGGGGTGTTGTGTCTAGAACCTGGTCCGGCTCTAAAAACACTGAGTCTCTTTCTGAACGCAGAGGAACTGGTCGACCATATCCAAAGGTCCCAAAAGTGGATGTTTCCCTCCTCTCCCTTTCCCTCGCCCTCTCTCTTTCCAGCCTCCCTCTCTCCCTCTCTCTCTCCCACTCTCGCTGGGCCCACCCTCTTTCCATTTCCCTTTCTCTCTCCCTTTCCCACTCTCTTTCTCGCTCACTCCGGCCCCATCCTCCTCCTCGTTCCCTCAGGTCCTGCTCGAGGTCGTGAGCAGACAGTTGGACCAGTGGGGCACGATAAGGGGATCGTCGAAGCTCATGCGGTGGTGACAGCCTGAGGCTCTGAGTTTGGGAGTAATGCCTTGGCTGGATGACATGGGGAGGGGAACATCGCAAACTCTGAGTCTGACTGGGACGAGGTTTGGCAGGGGAGAAAAATACTGGAGTATGGTAACCTGAAGAGAGAGGTGAGCCAGAGAAAGGGGAGATGAGGGGGGAGGTGAGAGAGGAGGACTGGCCCCCAGGTGGAGGGTAGTGCCCTGGGTTTAGGTATCCACCTCCTCTGTCCATCATTTCAGTTGTAGTAAGCTCCAGACACTCCAGGTGTTTTGGTGGTGTCAAGACTTTCCAGGAATGTCTGCCATCTCTGCTCTTTGTGCTGTCTCCATGGTGATGTTGGTGGTGATGATGATGTTTTTTGGATGAAGAAGAGGACACTCCTGGTGCTGAGAATGAAGAAACAGAGGGGGAAACTGATCGGGTGTATCGTCCTGGAGAGTGGCAGCCTCCACCATCAGCATCCTGTCCCTCAAGCTTTAATGAATCATAGATGGCTCTTTCATCCAGTCTTCGCACAAATGAAGGGTTTGGTGTTAAAGAACGTGGCTGTGGATCAAATATATCTGCAGGAGACCTGCTAACTCTCAGTGAGCCGCTTGTAGAGTAGCTAAAGCTCCCCTCACCTCCACAGTCTCGCCTTATAGACCCAGGGTGATGGTGATGGTTGTCAATCTGTTGATTGATGCACATGGTATCATAGATGGATCGTTGGGGTACATAGCCATCTCCGTATCCCCCATCCAATCCACCAGCTCTCCCTCCCACTCCCCCATCCCCAGCTCCATGTTTTTCCAGGCAGCAAGAGCTCTTCCTAAAACACCCAGGACGGCTGAGAGGCTTGCCCATGTTTGTTCGGATGGCTGATGGTGGGAGGGGTTGGTGGGAGGCACGTGTGAAGTTTGAAGAGTGAATTGTGAATTCGTAAATTTCACTAATTCTGAAAAAAACTGCTCTCAGAATGTGCAAGATGCATGACTGCCGGCTTTGACAGGGCCACAGCAAAATAAAAAAAAATGGACAAACATAAACCTCAGAATTTTTGCTTTTTTTCCCTGGTAAAACACTGAGTTTATAATCCTTCTGTTTTAAAGACAAGACAGGGCGATCTTGCGTTCGAAGTATGGCACTGCTGCAAAAAATTCAGTCTGTCTAAATCTCCATGGCATAAAATCGATGTAAACAACATAACATCCAAATAAAAATAAAAACTGAATCCTACTTTGAGAAATATTCCGAGATTTTGAAGAAAAACATGAAAATAAAAAAAACAAATATGTCCATTTTTTATGTCCAAAGGGTTACTGTTCTTAGCTCATCTTCTCTCCCACTCTCTTCACAGCATGACTGCATTTGTATTTATTCGGGATGTGTATTGTTCTGGCTGTCTGTTCAGAGCCAATTAAGTCTTTATCCAGTGGAGCATTAGTCAGTCAGGCAAAGCGACAGACAGACCGAGCACAGTGGATGAAGGATTGAATCCAGTTAAAGCTTCTCTTTGCATTCTGGCTGTGTTTGTTGATTACTGTCGTCTCTCTGTGGGGAAAAAAAGCAAACAACAAAAGATTTGAACAGAATACAGCTTGAAAAAATTCTGTCCATAAATATAAAAGTAAGCAGATATTAGCATTTTAAGATATTAGACATCAATGTTAATATACTGGTTAATAACTATTGATATCTTTGCATGTCAAATTAAAGGGCACTCTTTCAATTTGAAACAAGAACCTCAGTTTACCTGTCACAAGAAAGTAATACACCATCTGCAAAAAACAGCTGTTTAATGTCCTCTGTGGCTCTTATGAAACTTTCTAAATAGAGAAAATAACTCATGGTGATGGTGTCAATAGAATTATCTCAGATTTGAGACTTAATTTTTTAAACTGGAAGCCAGTGCTACAAGCTTGAAATGTGGGCCTGCGAAGCACTTATCAAATCACTGATAGGAGAGGTAGTCCACAGCTATCTAAAAAGTAGTAGACCATTTCCTCAGCCTATTGATTAGAGGGTAAGAATCACTTATGTTAAATGATGCTCACAGATCAAACAGCACCAATCCAGTGACCTTCATCTCTCAGCAGTACACATAATGCTGAAAAGAGAAGCCCTGTGCAGGCGGATGAGAGGAGAACCTGATGGACTTTGAAAGTTGTCTTTTTTTTAATTCTCTTTTTCAGTGGCTTCTCAAAATGTACTCAGTTTTTGGATTGGATGGATTTAATGTTTTTAGCTAAGCTAGACCAGGACATATTGGGTTAAAAGGTGCTGGTTTGCCCTGACTGTTCTGTGTAAGGTTTGCAGGAAGTGATGTAGTAATATAGCCAATTTAAGCAGCAGACTTTCTAAAGAAAAATTTGCCTATTGAATGCTACATTACTTGTCATAATGTAACTGATCAATTTGGAATTGTGTGCTATGATTAATTTGGCATAGATTAAAAGACAAAAGTCATAATTTTGATTCAACAAAAAATTAGCTCCCGGCATTTGTTTTTGTCAACACTGTTATTAAAGAAGGAAATAAAAGTGACATATTGTGTAATAAGTGCTGTGCTGTGAATCAATTTCTGCCGATGTGGATGTCAAAGAGTGAAATGATAATATTACTCAACGAGTCTACATTAGCATCTATCTACGAAACTTTAAAGTGTTAATTTGAGAACAGAAATTGGTGCATTGGTAGAAAAGAATGCTGACAAACTCTATACAGTTAGGAATACAAATTATAAAAATGTCAAATTAACTCAGTGTGTACTATTTTCTCTTTGGATGAATGAATAGAGTTAGCACCAAACTAAATAATAAAATCTATTTTGACTTTGGTCAATTTTGTAGAAATTATGTCTAAAAGCATAATGTGTGCTAAGAGTTCTGACACCAAAAGGGTGAAAAACTGTTAATAGCCAAGAACAACAAAAGATAAAAACCTCAAATAATTCGGCAAAGCATTTTAAAGTTGGAGAGATGATAATGCGACAGCCTGCACCAAGAAGCCTTAAATCCCCATGCAAATTTAGTGCCAGAAATAAAGTCAAGATGACGTCAATATTCCTTTAAAGCTGTTCTGTCCACCATTATCACAGAAATCAGAAGAAGAATTTTTCAATGTGCCAGAGTCTGAAATTGAGAAATCTTTGGTTTGATGTTGACATTCTTTCTTTGAATGCACCAAACTCATTCAACTACAGCAGCTAGTCTGCTAAATTTGTGGGTAACAAGAACAATTCTTTATATGCTGTTAGCTTACAAGGAGTCATCTATATCAACAACAAAGACTTCTGAAATAAAATTTTGACCACCTCCAGCAATCGTACTGAACCCCCGAATGACAGTAACTCTCACCACACTTGAACCAGTTAAGTGAGGGAAAAAAGTTAAGAGTTAATCATCTTTTACTGTTTTCAAAAAAACTCTATTCAGACTTGTTAATCTCAAAAAAGGAAAATAACGGATTGAAATGCACATACCAAATAAACATCCTTAGATAGCTTTCTACAGAAGTTCTTGACTGTCCATATCTACTTATTTATCTGGAATGCAATATTAAGGAGTCAGAATGTCCAAATCACATGTACTAGCAACGTCCTTCTCACTAATTAGTTAAGCAGCATCAAAGGAGCCCATTGATAGTTGAGAACAATTCCTGGTCTCTATCTATTCAGTGTGCCTTCGTTCTTGAACACCCTCTCTCCCTCTCTCCTTCCCTCTTTCATCATTGCTGCCACCACCTGCTCTATTTTCTCTTGATTAACAGAAAAAGCCAGAACCTTATCAACATGGTCACAGTCATTAAAAGGCATCAGTCAATCCAGTCCGTCGATCTCAGTCCCATCCCGGTAATGTCCTGTCATTCTGCCTCAAATCAGCATCCTCATTTGTTTTTCTTACCAGCATCTCTGCCCCGTTGTTTCTCTCTCTCTCTCTCTTTATCTCTGCTGTTTTTCTCTTTTCCTGGTGCTTGTCTCCCTCTCTCTAAACCTTTCTCTCTCTCTCCTCTCCCTCTCTCTCTGCTGTGAATCATGCCTTCTGTCAGAGGAAGGTTTTTTTGACAAGCGCTCTCTCTGCCAACCAGCACACCAACGCAAATCCTCCTCGTCCTCTCCCTTTTACGCTCTCTCCTTTCTAGCTTTTCTTCTCCTCAATTCAGCCTCCCTTTACCTCTTGCTCTATCCTTCTCTTCCTCCATCTCTCTCTCTCCCTCCCATTTTCACTCCACACAGCTTCAGGGCTTTAAGAGCTTTGGAGCTGCAAAGAGACCAACTTCTCCTCTCCAGCTGCCTCTCTTTTCTCTCCTTTTCCTTTCCTTCTCCATCTCTATCTCTTCTCTCATCCCTCATTTGTCATCTCTCTGTACTGCTATATATCTCTCTATCTTTCTATCTCCTCGTTCTCTCATTCTCCTCTAGATTTAGTTTGACCTGAGTAGGTTACCCAAGGGAAATCATCACCATCAGATATTTTAGAAATGAGGTAACAAAGGAGAAGCAACATAAAAAGAGAACATATCTATCTATCTATCTATCTATCTATCTATCTATCTATCTATCTATCTATCTATCTATCTATCTCAAATATCAATGTTTCAGTCTCCCACACACTCTTTTCTTCTCTGGCTCTCTCTCCATCCCTCTTGTAGCCCTCTCAGTTTGCCCTCTACCTCCCACTCTTCACCTTAGTGTTAATGCAACACGCATCACTGTGGAGGCGGCAGGGAGAGTGAGAGAGACAGATAAAGAAAAAGCAACAATGGATACTCACATACTTTACAGTGCAATTTAAAAGCATCATCATCATCAGCACCACCATTTCAACATTAACAGCTGTGTTGTCATTAATAGACTGTAATGTAATGATCAGTGGTATTATTCATATGTACCTTTGCTTTTACTGCTTGCTTTTAAATTTTCTTCACCAAATGCTCCTAGAATAAAATATTCTGTTGCACAGACCATGATGTGTTCCTAGTTTCCTTTTTGTGTCGTAGAAACATAAAATGAGGAACAGAGTAGTTATCCTGAGCAGCAACAGATGCAGCAGCCACCATGTTTGGGCAGGAAAAACAAGTGCCACCTACAGAAACACAAACTTGATCCAAATGAAAAAAAAATATCGAAAGGAAGAAGATGTCACAGTGCTGCCCACGTTATTTGATTGACACATTGGGAGTTTGATCTTATGGGAATCCATTGAAATGGAGCAGTAAACACTGCATAATAGACTGTATACCTCTGCCAAGGCTGAACAATCCTGCAAATTGATTAATTTTCGTAACAGAAAACAATATTTAGAAAATTCTAATCTGCATCTGAAGAGGGAGCTGTACCACAATCAGAGCTCAACTGATACTGGATTAATGAGGTAGATACCAATATCAATATATAAGGGGTTTAAAAAAATCTGATTATGATACTGAACATTCACATTTCCATGACAACTGGTTAGCTCCATCTGCTGTGTATGATCAGGTGATGGGAGCTCCAGAAGTGTCATTTATTTACTGCAGTTTCTTGCTGACTTTTACTAAAAAACCAGTAGATAAAAAGTAATAAGGTAATGTTGGCCATTTTGCTGCTTTCATTCAAAATACACATTGGGACAGATATATTTAATATTTCTGTTAGCTGAAGGTAAATGTTATTTTTTGTCCTGTGGAAATCCTATGAAGAATATGTGGGACCTGTTGTTTATTATTTATCTTTTATTTGTATGTAGGATTGCTTATGGTTTCACTATTCTTGTGTGTTGTAAATTTGGTAACAATTACACAATGTGATCAAGGCTTCTAGCATTTTATTTAAATAACCATGTACTATCAAAAAATTTTTTTCTCCCTTGATCATATATTTCACGGTCCACATTAGGTGTAGTTTT
>JAPZDT010000007.1:21470847-21483735 GCA_029814675.1 Acanthurus coeruleus | reverse complement strand
ACAACTTCTGGCTGCACAAAATAATTATCACCAGTCTTTTTTCTTAGGGAAGATTTGTGACTTTGAATAGCATAGCATTAGCTCTCCGGCTAACCGCTGAGCTGCAGGGTATAGTCAGCTGAGTGGACCATTTTTTTCCGTTGCTTCGTCGTATCTATGACCCGTCCTATTAGTTGAGTAGAGTATTCAACTACGTTTTCATTACAAGAATCTAAGGGGATTGTAATATAATTCCATTTATTAGCCAAGCTGTCAGGTGTTCGCATCGGGTTGTGCTTACCTCCATGTCGTGCCTTAAAACCGTTAAACGCACACCAACTCGTTGATTATTATTTACTTGTGTAGCATATTTAATGTTTTTTATAATAGAGGGAAAAATGGGGTGAAGAGCTTGGAACATCTGGAGGGAACTTTGGGTCAGAAGTTTTTCCATGATTTGCTGAATCACTGTTTCTGCGTCGTCATTTTCTCCAGAATGCCTCTCTGCAGACAGAACGCAGTTTATTGAAGGAGCAACTCAAGCAGCTGGAAAACCAAAACACATCTCTTAACAACCAGATAGCGATGCTGCAGCGACAAACTAGCATCCTGCAAGAACAGAATTCAGCCTTACACACACAGACAGCAAAACTACAGGTAAGCCATGAAACTGGGCTGTTACATGGCCGTAAAATAATTTGTACAAAAATTCTCAAAAAAAATACATTTTCACTATACATCACTGAGTTCTAATGAAAGCTTCTCTGTCATAGGTGGAGAACTCCACGCTTTCCTCCCAGAGTGCGTCTCTAATGGCCCAGAATGCAGTGCTGCAGGGCCAAGTCACCGCCCTGGAGACAGAGGTAGAGTCATGGCAGCGACAGCGTGAGGAGGCATGGAGAGGCAGAGAAAGCGTGCTTAGCGACCATGAGCGACTGCTGAGCGTTCATGAGAGACAAGCGCACGAGTACGAGCAGCTGATCAGTCAGCACACTGCACTGAAGAGCAAACAGAGGGCGCTAGAGAGTGAACACAGGACGCAGCAGAGCAAGTAAGTGAACAACATGCAAACATTACTATCAGTGAGGAGATAAGAGACCTAAGTTGGCAGACTCCTTCACACCTCCGACCATACTCCCCTCACCTCACCATCTCAGGTGAACTCGAAACACTCTCATTTTGATCGAATGGCTGCATGTGTGTGTCTAACAGTGTAACCAAACATCAGTGTTGGACTTGCTTGAGTTGTGACAGCAGTTGGTATCAAGAGATAAGAAATAAATCCTCTCCACTGTCTGTATGCAGGTATTTGATTTTGGTACAGCAGAAGGAGAAATGGGAGGAGCAGGAAGGGCGTGGACGGAAAGAGAAGGAAGAACTAAACCAGCAGATCCATAAGAATCGATTACTGCAGCAAGAAAATCTGCAGCTTAAATCAGAGGTGGACAGGTACTGTATTTTAACACACGCTGACACTGCTTTGCATGAGCTGCGTTCAAAAGTTCAGGGACTAAAAACGAAATAACATACCTGATTTAAATCTGATTTTGGTCCATGATGAAATAGCAAATGCCCAAGTACCTGTGATCACAAAAACACATGTAACTCAGGTGCTGATTATGGCTAAGTGATGCAACTTAGAATACCTTCTCACTAAAGTTATTGCTTGTACCACCTGCATTCACATATCTGTGCAGCCTTTAGTTCTTGCAACAAACAGCAGTCTCTTAACTTCTTGATTGCACCGGTTGACACACTTTTCAGTCAGACTAAGTGTCCAAGTTTTGGCGGAATCATGGCAAGAATTTATGACTGTATGATCACCTCTGTGACGATGGGATAACTAGAAAGGCAAAAATATTCTATAATTTGATGCTGTGTGTTATAGCGCACTAGAACATTTATAGTGAGAGAATATTAGATAGTATCATTTTTAGAATTTCAGCTTCAAGTTGTTTCCTTAAGGCGCAGTCCAAGCTATGAAATTTAGAGTAGAGGTCAACCATTTAGTTTTTTTTAGGGCTGATAACATAAATGAAACTGGTAACCAATAATAGTAACCTATTAACATTTGCAGTGAAAATGAAAATCTTAGAATAACTATGTGTGCATGAAATATAACTAAACAGATTTACCCAAATACTTCACTCAAGTACGGTTGTGAGACACTACATGAGTAATTCCTTTTTCTGCTAATTTATACTTATATTATACTTACATTATACTCTAGTACATTCATTTCCCAATATTAGTTCTATTAATTAGTCATACAAACATACTTACTTTGCAGTCAGATTCAGATCATTAATGCAAACTAAAACTAGACTGATAAATTGGTGTACTATAATAGACCAAGCATAACATAGTAAAAATGTAGTCCACCTTCACCAGCCGCAACATTAAATTGATGAACACATTAAAGCAACAGTAATAAGAATCTAGTTATAAAATATAAATTATTCTAAAATGGGCCTTACTAAATAATAATCTTTGCAGCTTCAGCTGTATCTGCTGTCTTGCAGTTCCACTCACTCAGAGCAGCTCTCATCTCTGTACCTGTCTGTGGCACAGTAGGCTTCAGTGTTGATAGGCCATGCTTGTAATATGTAACTAGTGAGATGGTGCTGTGGGTGGGACATTTTGTGTGTCTACAGAGCAATGACTACAGATAGAGAGTTGTGGCTAAACCAGATTACCAGATAGGTAAATTTATTTATTTTGTCTTCAAATAAATGAAAAATTAGGTTTTTACAGTTGTAAAATTGAAGATGATCTGTCAAATGCTGCAGCATCAGAACTTGAAAGAACAGTAGGGTACTTTTTAAAATTCAAAACTAGTTGAGTTGATGACTTTACTGTCCTCTGATTGGTATTTATTTTTTTTTATCTTTGACATCTTTTGTTTTTCCTCTTATGGTTGTCAGAGAGCAGGTCACAGCTGTCAGAGCAAAGCGAGGGACTCCAGCAGCGCATCACTGAACTCAAAAGCTCGTTAAGCTCCACCCAACTGGAAGTGAGTCGATGGATGGCACGATATGATACGCTAATGGAGCAACATCAGGGCCTGGATCTCACCATGACCAAACTAGACAACCACTGTGAGGTAAACAGGGCTTTTATTTTACCATGAAGCAGGGTCAAGAAACAGCTGACAAATAGTTTAGACACTGTAGTGTTTGACCTTTTGCTCATCAGCCTTTTACTTTTGAGAGCTAGTCTGGATCAAAATCTTGTGTGTGTCTGTGTGTCTTTGTGTGTGTGTAGCTGTTGAGTCGACAGAAAGGGAATCTAGAAGAGGAGAACCACCACCTCCTGAGTCAGATTAACCTGCTGAGTCAGCAGAACCACACTCTGCTAGAGAGGAGCATGGAGAGCAAAGAGCTGTATCACCAGGAGCAGAAACTATACATGTAACTGCACACAACACCACACCTGGAATACATGCTACACATGTAGCTGTACACCATAAAACACCTTTACCTATGTAGTATTTACCACCAGTAACACGAACTGAACCTGTAAGTATAGAGCTGAAACCACAATGTATAAAATATTTGTAATAATGAGTAATTACCCATAAATTCTTCAAAAAATATATGTTGAAATACAGTAGTAATTTTGAAACTGCTGTCAAATGCTGTCTTAAAAGTTGGATCAAAGAGATAGAGTAACATTTTACACCAGTGTCTGTCTGTGTTTCTTCCCTCACTGTGCCTCTCTACATTCAGTGATAAGCTGAATGCTCTTCGTCGTCAGAAGGAGAAGCTTGAGGAAAAGATCATGGACCAATACAAGTTCTACGACCCCACCCCCAAAAAGTAATGCATTCATCAACACCTTTACAACCCTGATTCAAAAAGTTTAGATGCTGAGTAAAAAAATTGTAACACAAAATGTGATGTGCAAATATTTTATTGAAAACAGTACAAAGAAAAAAATATTAAATGTATTAACCTGGCATCCTTGAAAGGCTCATTCCAGAGGGGGTTAGGGTTACCACATGATTGTATAAAGAATATTACAAAGTAGGCACTGAATCAATTTATAAAATTTATTTTACAAAACGTCTTAACTCTTCTGGAATTGGGATTGTAATCTTGTATCTACAGAAAGCACGGCACAGCTATGTGTAGTGTTGCAATTTTCTGCACTATCACCTCATAGAACTATTTTATTTTATTTTACTTCAGACCTTGATATTCAGTCTATAACTGTAAATCTTGTTGTTTGTTGTCAGGAGGTCTCAGTGGTCTGGAGCCAAAGCTTTAGCCAAACTGATTAAACCTCGAAAGGAGAGCAGCAGGGAGAGAGGGGGCGACCGAGATAAGGAAGGAGGCAAAGAGAGGGAACGAGCAAAGAGTGCCCCTGACATCCCTCTGCCTGCTCCACCTCCCCTCCTCCCCCCTGAAACTCCACCGCCACTTCCCCAGCGAACAGCAAGTGACACACAGGATGGTGGCCATGCCCACAGTAGCCATAACAACCACACCACCAGCCCTAGTTTGGGACCCCAGAGTCCAGCACTCACACCCATCGGCCGAGGTAAACAAACTCCCAAAAAAAAAAAAAAAAACACACACACACACATCTAAAAGTAACTGAGCGCCTCTTTATAGGGTATCAATTTTTAATATTAATACAAAAATAATAATTTTCCTTTTAAGACCCTGAGAGTTTCAAAGACATGTTCACAAGTTCAGAAAAGATGTTTGAGGAGAGATGAATGTATGCAGTGTCTTCCTTGTGGTGTATTTAATGAGGGAAAACTGTTCAGATAAAATGTTTTCCTTTATTAAGTGCACATACAGCATATATGAAATGCAAAAGGATGAAAGATGCAGTTTGGATTAGGCACACCTCCCTATTTGCTCCTCCAGAGGGTGCTGTTGACCAACCACATGACTCGCTTATGGACTGACCATTATTTTAAATCTCTATTTTCACACCTGTTAACATCTAATGTTTGTTTTCTCTGCTATTATATTCTACAGTAGAAATACAAACAACACATAGAGGTAAAATTGAAGTAGGTCTCTGCTGCATTATTTACTATCTTAAATAAAAATCGTAAACTAAATGATTTTTAAAATGTGGGGTACAATTCTGCTTTACATGTTCTACTGTTTCCTGATACCTTTATCAAAGAGACATAAAGACTCTGCAACAGTTCTTACTGAGTTCTCAATAAATTCAATTTTGTTAAGTATGATATATTTGTTTGAAAAAAATAGTCTTGTTCAATGTAAGAATAATGCCTGATACAGTCTTAGATATTTCTATATAAAGTCTTATACAGACACAAAAAACACAATATCAAAAATAAGTTTGCACATTATGTCAATAACATTCAGTAAATAACACCCAGAGAACAAAACAAAGTAAGAAAAACAGATTTTTTGAAGAAGTCAATTGAGGACCATCTTTGAGCCGTTTTGTGAAACCTTGTCTATTTGATTTAGCTATTGTTATTATAAGCAGTCTCTGTGACAGAGTAAACTTAAATCATAAGATTGATACATAGATCAGTGGCAGCAAAAAGGAGTAAAGTGCAATACTTTTTGACTCTAAAGTGAAGTACAGTTAAAAGTAAGTGTGGTACTATAAAAAATAATTGAAGAATTTTGGCATTTTGAGAGACTTGACCTTATATTATTATTTGACTTTTTATTTTATATACACAGACTAAAATCTTCCAAACATTTTGAAACTTGTATACTCCCTTAAAACAAAACAATACAAAAATCAACTTTGTGTTTCCTCTGGCTTGTTTTGATGCATGGGATGTCACTGAATGTCACATTTTTAGTTGGGGATAATCTGTCACTGAGGACAGCTAGAGAGGAACGGAATGCTGGCAGGCCAAGAGTTCCCAGATTGCTGTTTGCGACTCACTGAAAATCCAATGAAAACAAAAACATTTGTATTGGATGAACAGATAATCCCCAAAAATACTTTGTGCTCGTAATAGTCTGCTTTATATATTCACTAAGGGTAGGAAACAAGATAAAACCTAAATATGGTGCACAAAATTTTATCTGGTTTTATCCGCTTATCCTTTGGAGGGTTGCGGGGGGGGGGGTTGAAATGAACCCTGCTAATACTGAGTGTGAGGCTGAGGTGCATCTCTGACAGTTCACCAGATAGTCACAGATAGAATCAGTCAACCATTCAAACTCACATCACACCTATAGTTGTTGCAGTTTGACCCTATCTGCATTTCTTTGCACTTAAGGAGGAAGCCAGAGTACCCAGGGTTAACCTTCCCTGACAAGAGGAGAACAGGGATTTAATGTCAAAGTTGCCTGTTCAAAGTGAACATTCTAGAGAATGACTACTTGAATTAATTAGTCAAAATTCTTCTAAAACATCTTAATTACAGATGTGCTGGTTCTTAATATTCATCTTTTTCTGAAATAGTTTTCTGACTTTTCTGAAATACTGCTAAAGTACAGTAAACTTAATACTTAATACTTAATACCATAATTACCTGGGATTTGATCACATCTGACAAACACCAAAAATAAGCAGTATATTTCAACTTTATTGGACTTTTATTATTGATGTAACAGTAGCCTAAAATCAAGTTTAAAACACCATAAACATGAGTAGATGAGTGGATAAATGTCGAGGGAAATTGAGTAAGAGGTACTGTGAATGCTGCACAGTGTCAGTGTCCCTTATTTTTACTCAGCCTAACATAATGGTGGTGGATCAGAGAATATTTATTGAGCTCCTTTAAGCCAATAGCAATCAATGCTTACTAGAGAAATAAAATGTACTGCTGAGGCATGTTTCCCCTAAAAACTAAAGAAACCTTCCCAACAGGCAGAGCAGAAGCTGACACTGTGAAAGAATGTAATGTAAGGGATCCCGAGGCAGCGAGTTTCCTGTTTGTCAGTCACAGACAAGCTTTCTCTTTTGCTCAACATTATAACTCAACAGCACAAACTCACCACTAATCTTATGATAGCAAACCATGGCCACAGTAAAGCTGGATAATTAAGGCTGGCTTCCTCTGCCCTGCTACGGCTGCCCAGCCTCAGTTTGACCGACTATAACTGTCGTACAGTGATGATGGAAATAGAGGTAGTTGGTGGTGGTGTTACTTTTACTTTCAGAACTGTATAAAAACTGGTATAGATTCACATCTTAAACCTGATTTGTGAAAAGGAGTAACAAGTAGACATTTCTTTGTATTTTAGAGTCACATTTATAAGGGGTTGAAAGCACTCTACACTGTAACTACCTGATGCATACTTTCATCAGTCTGTCCTAATAGTTAAACTGTATTCTAATGCATGACCCCAACTGTATTTATGATTGTTTTTCTATGGGTTCTCTTTTTTTTTTTTAATTCCGATCTTGATGACTGAGCTCAATTTACTTTGTTCAACAAATATGTTGAAGTTGTCATATTCAGTTTATAAAGAGATAAGTTGAAACAAAAACAGTAAATAAATTGCTCTATTAAACAGCTACATATGTCTTGTTTCTCTGCATCAATAACTAAACAAAGGGCACAATTATGACAGTTATATCCGTCATTTCCTGTGCACTGAGCTTTCAGTCATGCTTTGATTAAAGTGAATTGAATATCTGTGAATATCTTAGTGAATTGAGGTCAGTCTCTGTCTAATGCATGAATTTTACTGGTCGGTGGATTTCTTTCTTCTTGTTTAATTCAAATAGATTTTCTTGCATGTTTTTTTCTGTCAATCATATACTTAATAACTTCTTAACCAGCTGTTTTCTTTGATTTATTCACTTTCATTGTTTTTTTGATTTCTTTAAAACTTTTCATCTTTCCCCTTTTTCTCTCTCTCTCCATTCTCTCCATCTCAGCTCCTCCCAACCCAAAACGCTTCTGTTTCCTCCGCAGTAAAAGTCAGGAAAAGCTCCTCTCCCCACCTTCCTCCACTTCCTCCTCCTCCCGTCCCTCCCACTCTCTCACCAGAAGACTGCGATTCTGGTCTTCCACTGACATCACAGCTGACAGCATCACTAGCCAGCAAATGTCAGCCAACGGAGTATTCTAAAATCCTCCTTATCACCATCGTCATTAACCATACACGTCATCATCTCCACATTAAACCTGTCAACACTCATCTTTGTGACTCTGAACACTTCACACAAGAATGCACATATCATACATGCAACACTAATGCAAACTCAGAATTTACACTCCTCAAGCATTAATATAAACAAAAAACACACACGAATCTGGGGCATGTTGCGGTTGCAAGCCAGCAAGTATTACTAGTAAGTAGTGTATGCAGACATGTTCTGTTTGTGTGTGTGTATGAGAGAGTGTATGTGCGCACATGCTCATGTTTCGAAGCACACCAGGCTTGCCTGTTTTGCCTGTATTTTTACCTGCATGTCCTCAAAGAGTGGTTCATTAGTGATAATTATGTGTTTGAAAAATGCTTGTGTGTTGTCACCTCCCTTAATTTTCTCAATCTGGCAAGTGTCTCCATGGCCTCAATTCTGTGCTAAGAGCAGATCTCATTTCAGTCTCCTCTGAGCTGCGAGTAGCTTGAAGATGGATCCTGTTGCTTATCAAAGCTTTTCTGCAGAGATTTACTTTATTTACACAGCATTGACTAGTCATGACAATAACCATACTACTGCAGACATGTTGCCTAGCACCTTTCTGTGTTTGTCTGTCTACCTGCTTCAACCCTAGTTTTCTCCATCATCCATCTGAAATGTGAGCTTCTTAGAGATGAAAAGGCCTGAGTGGGTTCTTTACACACCAGTGTTTTATGCCAATATCAGTTTCTTTCAAAGCTCTGTGACTGAGAATAAAAATAAGACCATGACAGATGAACTGTTAATGACCCTGCTTTCCTGCTGCAGATGGAAAGTTCACTAACTTAAAGACTCTCTAAGATCACTACTTTTATACTACTTTTTACTTTTATAGCATGTCCCACATTTCTGTAACCTAATTCCAACAGTAGAACAAGAAGTAAACACAGATGACATGTTTGTCATCCCATGTTTGTCTGCCATTCTATTTGATCCAATTTGGTGCTGATTTTATTTTATTATGCTGCTGTGGGGTAACTTCCAATCCTGGCACATTGGCAGTTGTTACGTATTATGTCAAGTTATGTTATACAGTACATGTTATAGTCTCACTCTCTAATGGAAAGAGTTACTCAAACATATTAACTGAGGCACAATAGATTGCCCCACTTACACTGCTATACTGCTTCACTGAGTTCCTAGTTTATGAAAATCTTTAAGCAGCCCCTGTTGTTGATGTTTGCAGCCATCAACATTAAAAATTGCATAGTTAAGCTATTTGTTTTCCTTTACAAGTCTTATTATTGCCAAAAAAGGTTTTTAGGGATTTAGTGTTCTGCTCAATTCTGTTTTTCTATAGTCACAAACACTTGCTCTTTTTTCATGATGGCACATGGCAGGACTTTGCATCAGCAGCATTGTTTTTTGCACCAGTGTTCACACCTTTATTAATCAAGTTTCACCTAGATGAGTCACTGTGAGGCACAGTTAGAATGGAAAAGGAAGTTACAACCTTTATGTTTCCAGTCAGAATAATTATGATACGTAGATATATTCACTTAGCAATTACTGACATCACTGTAAGCTTTAGCATGCCTGAATCAAGGACTGGATTCCTAATGTCTTGCTTGGCTGTCCTGCTACTCTTTGTTACGCACACTGCATATCCTGTGAATATACTGTGAAATACTGCTCTAGAATGGTTACTTACAGCATTCTGATTGGTCTACAGGTTTTACTGACAGAAGCCGGGGTGTTTATCGTACCAGTACTCCAGGAGGCAGCAGTGAGAGCATCAATGGAGAAGATGGACAAGGTAGTTAATATGTTAATGAGTCTTAATAGTAACACTGAATGAACATGTTATTATTCCAATGTTTAAACTTAACAAGCTTGGTAAAGTTGAAGTTTAGCTGAGGTTTACTGTGTTGTCATTTTCCCATACAATATGATATTTTATCGTAATTTTCAACTCAGGTCTCAGTGAATGTTTGATGTTGAAGGTGGCTGTTTGGTCTTATCTTTCTTGCCCAAAAATTTGAATAATCATACCTTAAAGGCAAGATAGAGGAAAAAGAAGGGAATAAGCAGTGGGTACTTTGCAAAACAAGTAATAGAGAAAATGGAATACTGATCTTTGACCAATTTTAGTTTGAATTAATTCTTTAAAATGTAAGGTAAAAGACACATAATAAATGAATATCAGACAGATATACATTGATGATCACATATCAGCACGTATATATTATATTTTAAAGATGATACATTGCCTGCTTAAGTGAAATCTTAGTTAATTATTCTGCAGTGTGACATTGGTGCACTCCTGGCAAATTAACAATCCCAATGTTTCTTGTCTCAGGTTCGACCTTTAAAGCTCCAAGTTCCACTCCAAGCCAGCAGTCATCCTCACTGGGCCTCATCAACAGCTCCAGACAGGTACAAGGCCCAGGCCGAAGGCCCAGAGGTAAGCAAATCAATACAAGACCTTATTCAGACAGACATCAGGAAGAATGGGGGTGTATTTACGTTGGTGCATTTAAAGTTTCAGGTTTGTTATTTGATGAAGACTCTCACCACAACACCTCTGACTCCATGTTGGGTCCCCATGGCAACACAGGAGGTCGCCCAGGGTCGGCAGACTACAGCCACAACACTTCCAGCTCCAACTCGCCTGTCAGCTGCAGAGGTATGCCCACATTTTAACAGCTAACTCTGCTTAAAGCAATATTCAGCAGGATATATGTATAAATAGAAATAAATGATTATGACTATGACTCTGACTAATTACTGGTAGTAGCCAAGAGACTAAATGACTGCCTATAATATTCTGTTTAATAATTTTGGTTAGTACCAGTTTCATTTGGTGATTATGCCAATATTTTTGTCACTCTTAGACACAGCAGATCGTCAGGTTCGCTCAGCCAGCCTCTCTAGTGATGATGTCATTGGTCTCAGCCAATCACAACAGGCTTTGTCACGTAGTTCCACCCTTCCATACGACCATGCACCCCAAAGGGCCCAACCACAGCGTGGTGGGGGTCGGACAAAGACCAGACCATCTTCTCCTGGAAGTGAAATGGTGACACTTGAGGAGTTTCTACATGAGAGCAACATGCAGTCACCTCCTATGGTAAAACATGCATATGTAATGAAAATTTTTTTTTCCACATAACACATACAGTGGCATTGAGTATCGTGCTCACTTATACAATCAAAGTAAAGTACATTAATGTTAGGGGTTTTGACGACAACTGGTACCAACAATAACCTAGTTATTTAAAAGTGAAATATTAAGATTGTCTTAAAAATACACCTATAGAGTAAGTAATGCAGTGCTACTTTAACCCTTTCTATTCCGTTCCATTTTCACATTTGTTTTGCAGGTGGTTGTTTCGCACAATTAATCATGGCTGCAACCTGCAATAAAACAGAAAAAATTCGTAAAATGTAATGTAATGTAAATCACAGTAATATTGTTATTGGGAATTCTTTTGGTTTCAACAATCGTGCGGTGAAATCCTGATATCATGAAAGTCACATGTATATACTGAAATAACAGCAAACATAGACTCATTACCTAGTTTGTTAAGTGCAATTTCCTGTTTACACATCTCAATCCCCAAGACAGTGAGGTGCTTACTAGGTTTGGCTGCCATCTGTTTTATAAGCCTTCATGCCTTTCAGACACTTTTTAGCAATATATATACTGCTCAAGCTTAGTGCTGAAAAATAAAACATAGTAACAATACAGATTGAATAAAACCCATAAATTTTGCCTTTCTGTATAAACACACTTGTTCATTTCTGTGTGACACACTTGTTCATATCAGTGAGAGAGGACAAATCATTTTAATAGGGCTTGAAAGGGTCATTGATTTGCTACAGAAGCTATCTGTACCGGTCAACTCAGAGAATATGATGGAGTATGTGGGGAAGTCTGGGGAAATTAGGATCGATTCAATTTAAAAAGAAAACTTGCAGAATGTTTTGTTTTGTATTGTATTTTTAATTGACTGTGTGAGTCACACTTCATAGGATTTCATTGTGTTTTTCAGCCGAGCTGGAGCTGATTTAAAACAGGTCACCCACCAAGAAAATAAAGCATTTACAAATCAGAGGGAATTATAGTCTGAGGAATCATTCTGAATTAGCCTTATAATGCAAACAGTGCTCAAGTAATAACACTGTTTAAATAATGTATGCTTAAAATGTAATTAAACTTTCCTTTGTGTCACACATGACTGATCTTAAGATCCTTCCCAAAACACATAAGGCTGATGGACTCAAGGTTAAGATTTTAATTGAGCTGCTGTTGAGCATCTAATTTAACCTAATGGATATAATAATAGATGCAGCTTTTGATTGTTCTCATTAGTGCCTCAGGCCACTGAAGTCCATGGGTGTTTGTGTCTGATCTACAGTAGGGGTATTTGTTATATTTAGAGAAGCCTCATGGCACCACTATGAGCTATTTTCTTTATGTGTCATTATTTCACAGAGTAAAGAAAACAACCAGAAAAACCTTGTAATCTTGAAGACTTGCTGTAACTACATTTAGAAATAACTGAAATTATTCATTTAACCAAAAATTATGTGTCTAAATTTCAATTAACTGACACTGAAATATGTTTGGATATTAATTCTCTAGTGTCGTCATAGCATTTCTCTTGTCAGTTTTAAATTCAACAGATCATGCTTTAAGTTTAAATGCTACAGTATGAGTCTGCATTAGCTTCTTTGAGTACAGGGTCCACGTTGCACTGTGCAGTGTAATATAAATGTCCCGAGCGGTATTTTATGTTTCAAAAACAAAATAATTGTGTGCTTTTCTTCAGCTTTGAAGAAAATTACATTTTACTCTCTGAAACCAACAGAGAT
>JAPZDT010000007.1:20993549-21007122 GCA_029814675.1 Acanthurus coeruleus | reverse complement strand
ATCACTGTTTTTGTATATAAAGTGTGTCTCTTTACAGCTAATTTGCATCTCTGCCATCTCCATGAGGTTTGGAGAATGTGCCTAAGGGGTGTGTTAATTATGTCTAATTTTACACTCCGTCTTTTTTGAGAGGGACCCAATTTGGTGTCTGGCCCCCTTAGCTTCCTTAACCTGCCATTTACCACTCATCACTACAAAGTAAACAGCCCGAACAATAGATAATCAGAGAGGGGAATGATGAGGAGAGTGTGGCAGATGCGGCTCTGCATTGCAGATATCTGCTGCCTCTGCTTCAAATCAATCGGCAATTAGCGCCATTTCACCGCAGCTGTTATGGAGCGATTTATTTCACTGGAGTGATCCCCTTTTCTGATCAGCCCCAAACGTAATTGCAGAACCCTCCAAGGCCTTGCTGAAAGAAAGAGAGAAAGAGAAAGAGAGAAGCAAGGGTGAGAGAGAGTGAGATGGATGGGGAGAGAAGTAGTGCATGAGCAGGAAAGGATGAGACTGATGGAGAGAGAGGAGAATGCAATGACTGAATTATCTGAGTTCAACAGCACAGGAGACTGCTGCTCTGAATTGTAGTTGACGTTTCTACAGCTGAGCGCCTTTTCAGAGCTCAGTCTTGAAAGTGTTCTTTCAAAGTATGAAAAAAAAAGCAAATTCCACACTTCTTCATCCTCTTTCAGACGGTGTAAGATAAACTGGGGAAGACAAGCTTCTCTGTTCAATGGAATATTGTTCAAGTGAAACGCTGGGCTGGTTAGTCTCATGAATTTCTCTAGTCTAGTCAGTAACTTGCTGTATTCTCTTTGGAGTGCACTGCATGTACCATTCAAAGAACTCTTTAGCCCACATGGAAATGTTTGTGTGGGCAGTTGGACAGAAGGACAACATTACTTAAACCTGCATTAATTGTTTTTTTAAGCCATTTGCAGCCAATGCAACCATCTAAAAACCCATTACTGCTATATTATCACTTTAGAAAACTGACGTTACAAAGTGGTTAGCAAATTGTTGGCTTCTAACACATCATGCAGACAAGGAGCAGCAAGAGGATTCATTTTGAATTGTGTGTCTTGCGATCAGTAAAATGTATGTCCAATATTTACCCTCCTTTCTCTGGTAAGGTCTAAACAACATCCACTGAGGGAAATACATGGCTTTTCAGAAGCTAAATGTTCCACTATATTCACCAGCTTGTCGTTAACATTGTCTGCCATTTGGTGCTGAGCAGGTTGTGTATAGAGGGTTTATCTGAGCTTTTTGTCTGAAAACAGCTGCCTGCTCCAGCTGAAAATGAGGTCGATGAGAGCGGTGGGACTGAACCAAGACAGTTAAGTGCAGGCCGTAAAACAATGTGTGGAAAGCAATAAATCACTCCATAGAGCTGAAAGAGCCTGCAGAGTTGGGCAATAATTCTTTTGGGTTTGCCATTCCAAGCAACTCCTTTTACATTGACATTTGATCCACTGCTAATATAGAAATATTGATTATAGGAGCATTAACTATGAAAAATTTTAACATGTGGTCTATTTTTAAATGTTTTAGCTTTTAATCAATGACAAAAGGAACAACGGAACATGTTTGCTAACACCTTTGGGATGAACTGGAATGTTCACTGCACAGCGGCCTTATCACATAATATTACTGCCTGACTTCACTAATGCAATTGTGGCTGAAAGGGATTAAATCCCCACAGCCAGGTTCTAAAATCTTGTGGAAAGCCTTCCCAGAAGACTGTAGGTTGTTAAAGCAGCATATTCCTGCCTTCAGTTTTGGAATGAGATGTTTAACAGTCACAAACGGAAAAACAACTACCCTGGTTCAAAAAAAAAAGGGCATTTAAAATATACAGCATACATGCTTCCTCCTGTTTTTATGTTACTATGCTCCAAGTCAATAGATTCATAAAAACATGTAGCATCTTTTTCCTTCGGTTAAAAAGCCAAGTCCTTACCTCAGATAGCACACAGAGGTACAATTCCATTTGAAAAATCACACAGTGTTGGAGCAGTCAGCAACCACAACCTACAATTATGGCTGGCCTGAAGTCATATTGTCCAAGAAGTCCTTATGGAAGGAATTTGGTTTCTATGGAAATGCTTTTATATACAGTAATGGGACAAATGCTTGAATTTCAAGGTTAAACCTAGTGCTGAATATCAAATATAATAGTAAAAATGTTGATTAATGGATAGGATTAAAATTCTTGTGAGTTTCAACAATCACATTCACTTCGAGCACTGTTAGGAAAATCAGACATAATTGTCATTTATGAAAATTCTCCTAATGATACAAGCTCAAAGTATGTTGAAAGTACAAACCAGGTATAGAAATACGAAATGTTCATGTATCATTTCAGTCCCATGAGAATTTTTTTGACAAAAGTATTTCTAAGACTGACATGCCCTCAAATGCAAATGATGAGGCAAAAAAAGAACATGTTGTGAACATGACATCTGCACTAAGTCATCATCTCGATGACATTTTTCTGTGTGATCCCCAGTGGTCCTGAAAGTATGGCAGCAATGAACAACATATGTCACATTGTAATAATAATAATGACTACTATACATACATTTGATCATCTTCATATTTCACAGTACATACATGTAAAAGATCACAATTCTAGCTGACTTTGTGTACAGTAAATACATGCTCTGGTCATAGGCTTTTATTTTTTACAAACTTACAGTTGTTTTGAACAGAGTGCAAGAGTTCAGTTGTCACTACAGCTGTGGCCATTGTGGAAGATCCCCCTTTATGCATTACTGCCTTACTGCATACAAAATGTTTGTTCACTTTAATACAGCAAAAAGACAAGAAGAATAAATTTAAACTAGTTTCCAGACAATCTAATCTAATTTCTACCAAACAAATGCTGTGGAGTTTGGAGCTGCAGTGCAACTTGTGTTGGCCAACGTGCAGTAAAAAAGTGGGGCGTCCACTTGGCCACATCTGTGTGCAACAACCAAAAATATGTGGGGAGAGCTTGTTCAAAGTGGCTTGCTGAACACTTGCGTTCCTTGGCACGTAATAAACAGACAAGAGTGTGAAGACCGAGACACACATCCGTCAGTTAAACAACCTGCCAGCATGTTTTTCTTCACATCCAATTTCAAGTTTGCAGTGCGCTTAATGCAAAACACTGATCTGCTGTTTAGAAACATATTATTGGTACATGACTGTGCATGCATGGCCAGGCTGTGGTATATGAGAGACTTTTGTTCTTTTCCAATTTAAAACCGTAAAAGTAGACAAAAAGTAAATCCTAAAAGGTCCACATCTGAAATCTAAACTCTGAAATCAGGTTGTCAGCCTTTGGTTGTTTCAGTTCAGAATAATTCAGCTGATAAACAGCATTCATGGTTTTAAATTTGTCAAAAACAGAAGAGCTTAGTTAAAAACCTCTGACACTGTTTCTTCTCAGTGCAGAGAAGCTATGATTTGACAGGCCACAGTCCATAAGCCAGTCGCGTCCCTCAAATTACTTTACCCATAATTCCTTTTTTTTCTATTACTTGGTTAGTATTACTTATTATCTTTTTTTAATATATGAGTCAATGTTTTAGTACCACTAATGTTTTAAGTGTCTTTGTATCCCACCATGGATGTTAAGCCCGCAGTATTTGTAAGCAAGCTTTTTTAAGGCGATATAATTTGTGTCATCTCCCCAAGGTTTTATATATTCATTGTAGGAGGTAAGGCCAACACACATTTACAGCATGTTGACACATTTTCTTGGTTCAGTGCGACGGAGTTTGCCAGTCCAACACTATATTTTAGAGCAGACATGCTCCAAAAAATCTGCAATTTTACATTCACTCCCTAGCTTGGCATATTGTGGCGACTGTATCCTGACTACTCTCCCTGTGAGACGCATCAGGTGCTACAGTCTGTGTTATACGGTGGTGTGTTGAGCCTACCTCCATCACCAAAGTTGATGAAAAAACACAGTCCCCTATGATATTTTTTAAATGGAACAATTTCCTTTTCCATTTTTTCATTCTTTTGCTCAAGTTGGAGAATTATTGTTGACTTCTGAATTCTCAAATCGTACTTTTGAAAGAGGGTGATATTCATTTATTGAATGTCTTTTTCATGACATTAATCACCAGGTTAAAGACTGCTATCCAATGCCAAATCGTGTTGGATACCAGAGTCAGTGGAACCAGTGTCACATGATATTTGTTAGCAGTCAAAAAGGCTTGAAAGGCTCAAACACCCAAAAAAATCCAGGAATAATTCCTGTAAATCATTTGCATGTCATTCTTATTTATGATCCTTGAACAGTCTCTTAACAGCAGTTTATGTTTCAGGTCCAAGTCCATTCAGTTTTAAAACTAACACCTTGTTCACATCTGTATAAACTCAGGTAGACAGAGACTCATCATTCCAGTGAACGGATGTTTGGTTCAATGCTGTGGGTTTGCACTGGAGGATCAGCGCCGATAGATTTCATGTGCTACAGGTTACCAAGATAGAAAGTTCAATTAATCATGAGATAAACTAAAACTATTTTTGACAATTTTGGTGATTGAAACTTCTATTTTGTTTAGTGGTGATGATATTGGTGCTGATTATGGATGTACTATCCTTTTCCCTGACATTTTGATAGTAGTCTCCTCCAAGTTCTAATTATTGAATTAAAAACATCTTTCAGATTGTAACTATGACAAATAGCCAAGTTGTTGGTGTCTTTTGATGAATCTCCTCCATATTGAATATTATACTTGGGTTGCTTTAATGGTCTGTGTCCACTGAGGAGGAAGATGACAGCGCTTATAAACACCAGACAAAGCAGTGAACAGCACGCAGACCTGACTCAGCTCTGACTCTGATCCATGTCAGTTCTCGTTTTCAACATTTCCAACAATCTCTTGAGTCAGTGCTTCTGTTGCTCATCTGCCTTCCTCCACAGGACGAGTCTCAGATTTCAGCTTGACAAACTCTTTTGCCACCTCGTCAGCGGGCCGCTGGGACAGGATGCGCATCACCGTCATGCCCGTCTCGTCGGTCTGAATGCGTGGCCCGAGCGGACACCAGCACACGCAGCTCTTGCGGTCGGCCACGTCACGCAGCTGAACCACAGCTACGCCGACCACCCGGTCTGCCCGGCCGAAACAGTAGTCCTTCACCGTCACCTGGAGCTCATAGCAGTCTGGAGACTCCTTTCCCAGGACACTACAGAGCAGCAGAGGAGATGAAAAACACAGTGAGCCAATATTTCACTGCACATCAACACATTTGTTCAAGTAAGAGCTCAGATTTCAAACTCACAACTGGAAAGTCTCATTGAACTTTGCCGTCCAGCTGTTGTTCTTGGATTTTGTAGTGAACTTGCGCTTCTTGTCGGCCAAAAAGGGACCAACTATGGAGACCTCAACGAAAGGCCGGAACATCCCTGATGTCTGCCACTTCATGTCGTTTGCTGCGATGACTGGATGGATGGAGAGATGTGAGGAGACAGAAGCAGAGAGGAAAGAGCACACTGAGGTTAACAGAGATTCACTGTTGATGCTGTTGGAAGAACAATAACGTGTTTGTAGTGGCATGTCTTTACATTTCCACATGTATAAACATTGTTTTAAAGTTCATATTCAGATCATAACCATGTGTTTTGTGTGGTTTTAATGTTCTGTGCTTACAGATCTTATTTTTTGTTTTGATGTGTCTAATCTGACCATTTGCTTTAGTTTTTAGTGTAATGGCCTGCTTTTAAAAGGATCACATTAGTGCTTTTGTGTGTTTCAGAGGGTGAATCTATAAAAAGACAATCACTTAGCATTAATGCAAAAAGATTTTATATCGCTTCAGTTCATTTCAGTAAGGTATGAATGTTAACTAACAAAGCCCTGAAAATTACTTAAGAGTACTTAAGACTCTTAAGTAATATGATCATATTTAGACCCCCTTAATTTTTGTAATTGTAGAAACGAGGTAAATATTTCCTTCTTGTTGCCACTTTTCAAATGTCTGGTTGACTTCAGTTTTGTTTTGGTGTCTTCACTGTAGTTGCAGTCAGGTGTAATCTCAAGACTCAGATGTTTTTTCTTAACGACATGGTCCTGGATTAAAGGTTGGGATGTTAATCACAAACATGTTAGGTTTGGGGCAGTACTGAGCCTAACCTCTGACAGTGACTTTGCGCTCCTTCCCGAGCATCATATCGATCTGCAGAACAGCCTCACCGATGGGCTTCTCGATCCCCGCACCTGCAGACCACAACCACAACATCTCACTACATTAACATGATTATCATGATTAACAGCATCTGTGGAGCTCACTCCCATATTTGCCTTTTATTCTCCATTATTATCTTGATCTTACTGCAGCTGCAGTGACACCCTTCTTCTCTTACATTTAAGCTTTTGGTAAAATCTTTAAAAAATCCTTTAACTTGCAACACAGTTTTACACCATTTTTCATTAACAAGGAAACATGCAAATAAGTTGTAACACTGTGCCTCACCTTGCCGTGACAGGCGATGTCCCAAAGGTACTTAGTAAGACATTCACATTTTTATACAAAGACCCTACAAAGAAGCTCACTGAATTTTAGGGAACCTCTTATCTCAGAGTGTGGTGAACTTACCTCTGTCAGGTCGAATCTTCTCATTGCCAGTGATCCTGATGCCCATTCCATCGTGCACTGAGAGGACAGGAGAAAGGAGAGCAGTATAGGGGACTTTTTATTCAACCTGAATCACAGGAGGCACATCCAGCCACAAGAAACGCAGTGTGTGTGTGTGTGTGTGTGTGTGTGTGTGTGAGCCCATGATTACCTTGGCAGTGCTGTGAGGTGACAAAGGTCTTAATGAGTGCGTCAGTGCTCTGGGAGTAGAGGGAGAGGGCGTAACGCAGTGAGGCCAGTTCAGGACTTTTCTCTACAAACGCCTTTTTCAGCCCATTTCCTCCTGCATGGAAGTATTGCTAGAGAAAAAAAAAACAGCAGGGAGAAGGTGGGAAAAAAAAAAATCACTTAGATCTATGAGCTTAATTAATGTTGTGACTCCAAGACTTTTGTGCCTGTTTAAATTTTTGGCTTGATACGCAAACTTGAGACAGGTGAATGTGCAGGTCTCCACCTACCTTGATCGTCTCCAGTCCTGCATCGATAATTATACACTGTTTGGGCGTCAAGGTTTTGGCCTCGCCACCTCCCTGCAGCAACCAGAGTTCACAGACTGGCATTAGACAAACTTTCCTCAAAACAGCAAGTCTCAAAACAAATAAATACATTTGCGTTACATACATAAACACATATGTTAAATACATACGTTTAAATTGAATCAAATCCCATGTCAAAATACTGTAACTTGCAGTTTCTCCAATGGCTGCTGTAGATGTTAAAAACCTAAAACACATGGTCTCTATCTCATCTAATCTATCTCGTTCTCTATAATATTTTGGCGGTGGTGTTGAAATCGTTATTTAATTAATTAATTGACTATTATTTCAGAAACACGTGTTTTGTAATTGCTGCTTTTTTGGACATTGAGGCATTGAATCCTCTTTTTCTGGTAACTAACAACATGGTGACAAGAAGCAAACAAAGATTCAGTGTTTTGAATGCACTCAAAGTAACATTCAAGGGGCTTTTTTGTGAGACTGGTGTGTTACCTTGAGATTGGACAGTCCTTTAGCTGCTGTGAGCAGCTGGGCACCCTGCAGAGAGGAGATGAGGAAAAGAAGTGGATAAAAAAGGAATTATACTGAAACTTCACGTGATGCTGTCTTGCATAATTGTACACGACAAGTCTGTACAAAGACAAAATGCAGAAATTCAATTAAATTGGTGTCTTTAGCTGAAACAAAGTTGCATATGAATGTTTGAAGATTTTACAAATAGAAACACACAATCAACACCAGATGGTAGCAGAGCACAGCTACAAATCTTACTGGAGCTGATGTATTAGAAATTATACCAATTAAACTACATATTAAACATGCACAACATATATTTGCAGATTTTTTTTATCCTCCAATCTTTTCATTTTGCCATTGTATTCAACTGGCACTGAGACTTTGTTGAAAAGTATCATTTATGACAGTTAACATTGTTTTCACTCTATCAGAATTTTGTTGATGTAGCCTGTGAGTGCAGATACAAGCTTTTTATGAGCATTTTAGGCATCTTGTTAGCTGCTGAAAGAAAATTAATTTGCTGTTAAAAGACACAATAAAAACACAGATATAAAGATGTAAGAAAGATGTAAATTCAGTCACTTTGTGTGTTATAGTTTGCTGCCATTTGGCAAAGTTTGACTTTTAGCTGTTGGTGCCTCCTCAAGTGCATCAAAAAGCAGAGTCTGTTTTTCGGAGTAGATGTGTCTGCTGCTCCATTACCACTAGATGATAAACAAAAGAAAAACATAACTCTGAAAAGGACATACCAATGATATTGATTTTAAAAAAAGGACAGATTTACCAAAATGTTTAGCAATAACTGGTCTCGGATGTGTGATTTCTCACTTAATGGAGAGAAGTCCCAAGCACAAATACTGTCCTTTAATGAACCGGGTGTTTGTTGGTGTGTGTTTCCATCTCACTGTCTTCTAAACACTCTAATCAATATGAAGCTGAACATGCAATGACCCTAAAGACACCTTACTTAAAAAAGTAATGAAATATAATGGATGACTTACTCTTCTTTCTTTGAAAGGACCATTTTTAGACCTTAAGACTGACATTCTGTCTGGTCCTTACTGTCATCAGCAAAGGTTAAGAACTGGTTTTAAGGGAAACTCGCTTTTACACATCAACAAGTCTTTCCACAGCCGTTGGGCAGAACGACTGCTTGTGTGGAAGAAACAGCTGAGCTTACAGATCAGTTTATCAGATCTCTGTAGCCCTTTTCCTCATCTCTGACTGAGGCTACTGTTACAGACAGACAGAACTGTTAATGGTAGAGTTGCATTGTGGGTAATGTAGGCAACAGGTTTTGACAAAGAAGTTGAATGTGTAGAATAAAAATCACAATACAGCTTTGATCACGTATGTCTATGGTGAGTCTGACAATGTTACAGGAGTGCTAAACTGAATCAGCGCTCTTTTAAAGTTTAAACAAGCTTTAGCTCGGAGTTGTGGTCGAGGTAAGTCATCTAGCGGTGAAGCCCAGCATCGTACTGACCAGGCTGTCGTTGCTCTGAGGCAGGACGATGGTCTTCTCCAGGCTGTTCAGGACGATCTTCCACAGATCCTTGAGGATCCTCTTCAGTACCGTCTTCTCACAGATGTCAGCAAAGATACTGAGACTGGATCACACACACAAACATCAGGGGTTTACATTGTACAGTGGTAGAGGTAAGTTTTGAAGCATCCAACAGTCACTCCAAAATGTGCTTTCTTTTTTTATTAGTGATCTGAGTGCTGTGTGAACCAGTAAGAATAATAGAAAAATAAAGAACAAATCAACAATCAAAACACACTAAACAAAAAGAAAGCACAGAGTAAACCACTGAATCACAGTTAGGTGCTTTGACCTTTTTTTATTTTACCTAGAGCCATTGGGATGTTTGACCTGGAGATATTTTATTATTTTATTATTTATTTATTCATTTTGACTGCTTTTAGCTTCTTTACTTTTGATGTGGTTGTTGTGGCTCAGTGTTAGACAATAATGAGTTTCATCTGTAGTAAAATTTGTACTGATGCGTAAAAATGTTTTGGTGGTTTTCTACTCACAGGCACTCTACTGGTAAAAGTTCACTTGTTACTGAGTTGGTAGGTTACTGACTCACTTTTGACCCAGTTATTTTAAGCTGTTCATTCATTAATTCAGTGATATCTTGAGTAACAATATCTTATGTTATAGGTCAGAGCTGCACATGTGCAGTTGTCTGGCATCAGTTTACAACAGGAGCCACTGTAAGTGTCACGCTTTGACTTACTTCCCATCCAGGAACTCCATGAGGGGCCTCAGCATGGTGTCAGCATCTGCCTCTGCAGTGTTGTGGTTGGGTGGGCCTTTGATCTGGTAGAGGATCTCAGCCATCTGACGCATGCAGCCGTTAATACGAGTCTGGAAACTGGAGTGAGAGGAGATAAAGACAAACTTAAACAATGAAAAACTTCTGCATGACATACAGTACTGTGACCCTGTTCCTGGGAACGTCACTGGATGTGTGTGATTGAGTGTGTGTGTGTGTGTGTTTGTATGTGCGTGATTGAGTGTGTGTATTACCTCTTAGCAAATACGGTACTGAAGTTGTCCAGGACAGTGTTGAGCTTCACCTGCAGCTCATTAAGAATGTCAGCTGCCTCCGTGTCCAGCTACACCACACATAAATCAAGAAGAGGAGAGAGGGAAAACAGGTTATTTAGAGCCTTTACATCCAGTTGTACAGCCAAAGCCACAGTGCTGAAACACAAAATGTCACATGTCAGATCTCTGTTGCATCCTGCTCTGAAGCAAGGTTAAGTTTCTTATTTTTTCCTTTTTTTAATGTTTTTGTGCACAACCCCTGTTTAAAGTATTAATACAAACAGAACGCAATTGCAGTTCATTTTCAGTGCCAATGGTTTTATCAGGACAACCCCAGGAACACTGAATAAAACTGTGAGAGTATGTATCCAACATATATGATGTAAAAATATATACCTTATTTCTACTTTATACACTACGTCCAGCAGCTGTATCACAGTATTTCAACATTTCTTCAAATAAACTGCTTTTAAAAAGAAACAAGATAAAGAAATTTTGCCTTTAACAATATTAAATATTGCTGGAAACTTTGATTAACTATCTTGTGTTTAACACATAAAAAATTATACTAAGCATAAGCGCGTTGTGAATAAATAACTCAACCGTGAATAAATACACACATTTATACAAATTTAAAGATAGAAGCAGGGATGGCAAAAATAAAACAGAGCTTTATTTATAAGCAAGAAACTGTGTGTACGCTCATTTCCATGCCTCAGATTTATCAGGAGATTCCATTGAGAAGAATTTTCTACACAACTAAACATTTTTTGAAACACTACTTTTAAAAGTATCAACTGCAACATTTATCATCACATGCAAGTGTGTAAATATGTATGCATGTAAAGGAATATCAACTATGCTGTGCAAAGGGTCATGATATGATAAAGGTGTGTATAGATACCAGAATGGGGGAAAGAAGTGCAAGTAGACACTCTGCTCATGTTTTATCACTGATACACCGGCCAGAAAGCTTTTGATTTGCTCTAGCAGGAGCACTGCAACTGAAGTCTGCGTCTGCTGGACTGAAATTAGAATCCAGTTTAAACTAATTAGATGTCAAGTATTGTCTCTCAATGGATTGCATTGATATGGTGCTTTTCAAGCATTTGCAACCACTCAAACATATGTCGGCATTTACAAATTCAAACACAAATTCGTGCAAAGATCGGGGGCTATTTTGAGTTCAGGGTCTTGCCCAAGGACATGTTGACATGTAGACTGGAGGAACTGAGGATTAAAACCACAAACCCTATGATTAGCAGCCTGCTCTACCACCTGAGCCCCAGCTGCTGATGTAAGTACTGCAAAATTTGGAGGAATCATTCTAGTTAGCAAAAACAACCATCCAAGGGTGGTTGTCTTGTTTGTGAAATCTATTTCTGTACTTTGAGTTGAAAAAGAACTCACACTGAAGTACCAAAACAACATCAACATCTGCTTAGTTTCTCCTCAGTGTAGTTTTGGAATGTTAGAACAGAGCTGTGCACACAGTTCGCAGCAAAATAAATATGTATAAAGCAGATTTGGGCTGCAGTTGAAGAGGGAAACATTGTACAGTACGTGTACGCAACTTCAAGTGCAGAATATATTTAGAGTGTGTAGATAAGATGAGTATGAGAATGTGACTCCACATTCATTTCTCAGTGTAACTGAGCGAGACACTGTGAACAGAGTGAGTGTATGAGTCAGAGAAACACACAATGAAATACAGTAAAGGCACATTTTGTGTGCAGAATGACGCAGCTGGATGATGAATGTATGCACATCAGTAAAAGGGAAGAAACACTGCCTGAAATGCAAATCATAAAGATAGGTACGAAAAACAAAATTCAGCTAAGAACAGTTTGTAGATCTATTGGGAGAAAAAGATGAGGAGCTCATTCATGCTTTTTAAAACCCATTCATTATGAAAAGAGCGCCTCAAGCTATAAACAGCACACTATTTCCTGAAGCACAAGATCCTTAAGAATATACTACAAGAGGTTTAAGTACAGGTCTTTTCTTTTTACATTAAGAGGAACTCATTAGACAGCCGGGGGCTGTCACTTCATCCTCAGTTAACAGATTTCTGCAGCTGAATTTATTAAACAAAACAACATAAAGCAAACCTGCTGCGGTTCACAATGTTCAAAGCAGAAATAAAAAGGAAGCCACTCAAGAAGTGATCTAAAATGAGCTGCTTTAAACACACTGAGGAATTGACGAGGTGTTCTTTAGTGCTGTTGACATTTTCAGTACCAAGTAGTTCAGTTTTATATGAGATCTTTTTGCAGGAGCTGATGAGGAGATCTAGAGGAAACTATCATAACCCAGGAAACCTGAACCCGGTTTTTAATGCAGACTTTCTGCAAATTTGATGGATAACAAAGTCTATAGTACTGTTATGATATAATTACTTTTAAGTTAAGGTCAGGCTTTGTTGCAGAGCACCTGTAGATGAAGGCTGAAAGCCGTTTGATGTCTGGCTCATGTTGATTCGGCTGCATTGCCCGTGAGGAGGCCCTGGGGCCAAAATCCACTGCAGGCAGTCCTCTGTACTCTGTGGTGTAATTTGAATGGTGTGATGGTGTTGTGAACCCTTTGTGTTACAGGTATGATGATTCAGCAAGTGAAAAAGGTGTAGTTGTAACTAGCTAGACATACACCGTTAACACAGAAAAAGCATCTTTACAGCTGGCTGAATGCGGGAATTTAGGTTTTTTTGTGCTGTCAGTACATTTTGGACAACACAGTCTATTTGAGTGTAGTATGTGAATTTTCTTTATTTCATATATTTTTTTTTAGCCAGTATTAGTGTGTGATCATGTTTTTTTTTAATGATTTTTCACTGTTTGCATCAAGGCTGAGGTAAATTCAGATTAATACAAAGAATTGACAGCAACAACTTGAGTGTTCCTGGGCACTGACCCACAGAAACAGATGGGTTTGGGCTCAAAAATGATTTTCAATACATGATCAGGCACTAGAAGTTGAAAAACACATCAAATTGGGTTTTGAGGGCCCAACACATCAGTGTCTAGTCCAATATAATACTGCAAACACCTGTGGGGGACTTTTTTTTGCTAACAGGGCTGATGCTGCATACATTCAATATTGATGGAACAGCAAGACGAGGATTCCTCACATTTTATTTTTTAACCTGAAGTGTTAACACAGGATTTTATTTATATCTGCCTTTGCAACAAGACACAGGAGATACTATAGCTAAAAACACAATATCTCCAACAGGGAATAACAAGTCAAAAGACTGATGTGAACACGTTCTCCCACTCGGCTGCTCGTAATTACTTTGTCAACCATTTTATGTGAATATGGCAAATGCTGTCACAGATATTCAGGGCTTATCTTTTTTATTCATTTG
>JAPZDT010000007.1:20506484-20519082 GCA_029814675.1 Acanthurus coeruleus | reverse complement strand
TGCACTTGTAAGTGGAAGTGCCAGATTTGGAGAGTACACTTCATGAATCTTTTAACCTCAATATTTTCTCCCACAAATGTATGCATATCATAATCTATGTTTGAAATGTGGTTCTGATATTCATGATTTATTTATTTGAAAAAAACATGCGAGAATTCTTCTGGGAATATTTGTACGACACTCAAAAATGTTTTCTGGCTTCAAAAATATCTTGAATTAGAATTACTTTATTTGACATACTTAACAAACATTAAAATACTTCAAAATATTCAATTATAATTCTTTATAAATTGATGTTAAAAATCTGTAACATTTACATATACATAAGCAAGTAAAAATTGATAACATTTATTGTCTATGTGCCAAGTTTAGAGTTGGATTCCTGATGTACTTTGCCTTACTCAGCATAAAAACTAGAAACAGGGGGAATGAGCTTCCCTGACTCTGTCCAAAGTTATAAAGAAGCCTAACAACAACAATGAAACTTTCAAATTTTCAGTTGGGGTCAAGATGTAAAAATCAGAGCATGTGGCTTTGAAAGGATTATATGCTGTAGCACTTTCTTTTGAGCTGTATACTATAGGATTGTGTCTTGACAGACAATAGTTTATTGCCCAGTGCCTCTGAGTACATTCTATAACTGCTGCAAAGCTTTAAGATACAGTCAGAAAGCACAGGGTTTTTGTATGGGGACTGTAGCACTGAGCTTAAAAACCTTAGTTTGATAACTGTCTTTGTCCAGTCACACCCTTGTTAACTTATTCTCTCTTAGCTACCTAACACTCAATTGTTTGTGTAAAATTTAAAAGTTTAAATGTTGAAAGGAGAGAAGCAACAGATGAAATACAGCTGACAGGAAACAAGGCAGCTGATGTAACTTAAATTTGTGCTGCTGCAGGTGTGGGTTACAATTCAAAAAACTATACAGTTAATAGAGGTGAAATAGCACTTAGCAAGCTGTGTAGTTTTGCCCTTCCTCCCTGTGTTTTAAAATCTTCAATTTATCTAATGTGCTTAATTTTGTAATAGGCGGTCAGATGGATGGACAGACAGACAGATCAGACAGATTAATAGATAAATAGCTTTATTAATCCCTGAGGGGATATCATCAGAACAGAAAAAATATATATATTAAAATGACAAAAGGTACATAAAACAACATAGATATTGTGCTATTGTGCTTAAGGATCCCATTATTTTCGTGGAAAAATCTCAACCTTCTACCCATCTGATTGGCCTACCCTGATATTCCTGTGCCAATCATGTTTAGCTGAAACCACAATTTGAATTCAAACTTACCACTCAACAGTCATTCTGAGGGATGACAACTGAATGAAGCATAGAGACTTTATTCCTTGACCGTGGGCCCTATCATACACCTGACGCAAACGTGGTGCGCCAGTGGCGCATTGGGTGGGGCAGAGCAGGATACCTCTGCTGCTCCTGGAACAAGGCATCAAAGGTTGACCTGGACACTCCCCTGAATAAATTAAAACCCCTGCGCCACGCGCCCTGTGCTTGCGCCCGGCAGAAGTGTATGACAGGGCCCTATGTGTGTGTTTCTTTTCTGGTTGGCTTAAAACAGAAAAGGACCATTCCCATTCTCATGTGTGTTGATAAATACTGCGTTGAATGTGACCAAAAAATAAAAATAACAAAGTAAACATATTTCACAGAGGAAGAAGTCTGTGTGGGGAACAGATAGAGGTGTCATAACTGATTTCAAAATCATGTTGTTGTCTTTATATTGCTTTCAAAAATTTCCAATATTATACCTATGAGCTCAAACAAAGCTTTAAACTGTATTATCATAAGACATCAGAGTGAATCCTTTTTATGGTATTTCCTAAATGATGCAAATTTGTCTTGAAAATATTACTGCATTTGAGCATAGAGGCTGTGTTCTATGGTTGTGTCTGTTTTCTTCTGGTTTGTAGAAAAAAAAACAGCCTGCAGTAGTGCTAATACTTTGTGAAGTGTTAACAGACTCACCTCTTAAACTGTGACAGCCTTGTATATGGGCTATGAGTGACAGACAGGCTGAGTGTAGTGCTACCCCTCACACACACACACACACCTTGCTTGGAGAAATGATGAGTGCAGCCAGAACCAACGTAGCACTAACAAGCTGCAGGCCTGCAGAGAAAGTGCAACAGCTGAAGAGGTCAGTGTGTTAACTGTGGAAACTACAGCCCATAGTCCACTGAATCAGAACCCCCACTAGCTGTTTGTTGTACAAACCAACAGCTAGTAACACACAAAAATGACTAGGGTTACACATGATAGAGTCTCTATACTTGATGCGGGCTTTGAGCTCACAGTCATGCTCAGCCATCGAAGGGAACCATTCAAAGGCAAAATAGGGACGAATCTTTCAAGGAAAGCAGTGGTTTCCATAATATTCCGTTCCTCTGTATAAGCCAGGATAGCTTTACACCCTTCAGGTCTTTATGCTAATTAGGCAAAGGTTAATAAAAGATGAATACTGACATCTAACTTTTAAAAGAAAAAATAAGCATATTTCTCACACCTTTTGGATAACTTCTATAATGAGGCATTAATGAAAACACATACTCACTTTCAGGTTCATACCTTAATTCAAGATTACTGCTTGAGAATGCTGACATGTTGTACTCTTGAAAAAAAAAAATATTTTTTTTCTCATACTGTTCATTGCTGCAGCCCTCTTTCTTCTTCTGAAAAACCCAGGGTGCTCTGAGTGGTTAACTTCCATAGCCCTGAGCAGGCGGGCCTTCCTACTTCTGCAATAGTTCTGTTTGTGTTTTTAAAGCACAAATGTATTTTTTAAAACAAATAAACAAATAGATCCCTGTGACAGATATCAGCTATACTCCACTGTAATTACCAGGTTACTGACTGCTGCTAAACCACACAACAACAACATATTTGAGCTTTAATGTATGCTGTTAAAACACAGAATTTTCTTCTGTTGTTAATAATCCGCATTTATTGCTTATCTATCTATCTATCTATCTATCTATCTATCTATCTATCTATCTATCTATCTATCTATCTATCTATCTATCTATCTAGTATAGAAAACAGTAAAGCCCTTACTTTGTAATAAGTCATTATTGTTTCTAGTATATTGGTTTTGAAGCACCCAGGTCACATGGTCATTACGAAGCCTCTTCTGGCTGCTTTTAGGTTCTTAGGTCTTTGGTTGACTGAAGCACTACAATTATTTAGAAATATCTTCCATCTCTGATGATTTGTCATACTGTCAGGAGAGTTTGCTGGGTCAAGGAGCATACAAATACAAGCTTTTTCAGATCAGGTCTTTTTTTTCTTCTGTTGGAGTCATGTTTGTGTTCACCTGACAGATTTTAGTCCTCGCTTTTAGCTCTGATTTGGATCTAGCCAAAGTTTTGAGTGAAAGATCTTACTTTTTAGCTTCTAAATGTTCCACCAATGTCCATTTTGTACCTCTCTGACATTATTTTTTTCTCCTGCTGGAAACAAGATTAATGAGAGCAGTTTAAGTGAACCAAAACAGTAGGGTTTTGGGTTGTAATAGCTGAAACAATGAGCTTGTAGAGGCAAGTCTGCAGAGCTGATGCCAACGGCAGAGTTGGTAGGCACTCTCTGTGGGTCCTTTACTACAAGTGCTCTCTTTCACTTTACTAATTTAGAGCACCGAAATTTAATAAAAAAAACAAAAACAAAAAACACTGCCATTTTAAAAAATATTTATTGAGATTCAGTTTAGGAAACATCATATTCAGTTGAAGAAACTGAATTGGCCTTGCATTACCTGCTGTTCCTCTCTCCTCTCCTCTCCTTCTCTTCTTATATAATCTACATGTACTTATGTACTGCCTATAAACGCTCCCTCTTCCCATTGTTATGGATGGATAGATGAAGGAGGCAGGAGGTGAATGAGAAATCCAGCCCTTCCAGGCTCATGTTCCCTCCTCCATCTCCTTTTCCTTTTACAACCCTGCAACCTCGTCTCACCCTGCGCCCTCTCTCACCCTCCTCTTGCTCTCTCCTCGCCCTCTCTCACTATTATGTCCTCATCCTCACTCCTCTGCCCTCCACATTGGCTGTGCACAGGAATGGCAGCAAAAAAAGAGGTTGTGACTGGCCCCCTTCCATCTGTCGCTAATCCAGGATCAAATAATAGGATTCTGTCTGAAGATAGAGGATAATTACAGCCTGTATTCTGCTCCCTAAGTGTATGATATTAACCCCATGCTCCCCACAAGCCCTGCAGTAAGAGGCAGATGGTTCTGTGTTTTGATATCTGAGCCAAAGAAAGGGAGGCCAGAGGACAGGTTGAAGTTCATATCTAAAGAAGTAGTGTTTCACTCTCTCCTTTACCCACCCATCCCTGAGTCCCCTCCCACTCTCCTTCTTTTCCAATACTGGTGAGAATATGGGTGTCATTAAAAAAGAGGAAATTCCTGAGGACCTCTGCTGCAGCTGACCCTTTGCACCCTGGAAGAGTCAAGGCACAGGTTGCCTTATCCGAGTACTAACTCACTTATGTACATAGCGAGCAGCATGCAAAGTGTCGAAGGTGTAGGGCAAGGTGGGAGTAAGGGTCTGAGTTTAGTGTGGTTTGGGCAATAAATTTAATAAGGCAGCAGAGTGCAGCAGAGATTGCAAGAGGCTGGGAAGGGTTAGGGGAAGGCCATTCAAATAGATATCCATGTTTTAGAATTTCTGTTTGTCTGACCAAGAGCACAAGATAAGGACATGGTAATATACTAAAATGGTCCAGGACAGTCAAAGTCACAGGGAGAGGAAACCTTTTTGGAAAAGTGAATTACTGGAGGAAACTGAGTCAGCTACTTACCATGTTTCTAGAAAATTCAAATCAGAGCTTCAGGGTCCTGCAGAAAGGACTCATTTGGGCTCATATGGCTGGGGTAAGGCTTTTAATACATCTATAAAATAATTCATATCAGTTCTGGTATTAATAAGTATAAAGTGACTAATGTGATGCAATCTTAGCTTAGATAAAGGTAGTTTATCTAATTTATCTAGTTTATCCTGTAGTTTATCCTGCCTGTAGCAGGTCAAAGGGCCTCTGCATGGTTCATGCGTCTAAACTAGATCTGAACTCTAATGTGTTATTCTATCAGTATTTTTTTCATCTTGTACTGAACTTAGTTTTGTGGTAACATACAGGGTTATTATGATGAGAACATAAAAAAAACACTTTGGTTAAAATCTCAATGTAAATGAAAACAGATCAACTTACAAATAGACATAATTATGGACATTTTTGCTTTTAGAAATTATGTAGGCTGTGTACTTTAAACACACAAATTACATCTGTTACTTCACGACAAAGTTTGTTGTGTGCGAATTGTGTTACAACACCTATCACGTGTTGTGTGAAGGTAGGCAGGAATTTACTGAGTAAAATGAGCTTAAAGTGTGTGTACATCTATGGCTGCTTTCCAAGAGCTGTGTGAAGTGGCTCAAGAGCTACTTAAAGGTTGGAGCTGCTAAGCTAGCAGCTAACGCCACTAAAAAACAACCAGCGCGTCCCAAACATGGGCCCAAAAAAGGCACCATCGGCGGAGGAGGTCGATGACATTAAAAAGGCACTCGACTTCCTCAGTGAAGAAGTCTTTGCTGTCAGGCTGCAGCAGAAAGGCATCCTTAAGCTGGTCGAGGAGGTTAAAGCTCTCCACATTCAGAACGAGGAGAAGGATAAACGACTCACCTTCCTGGAAAACAGGGTTGCTGATCTGGAGCAGTACACCAGAATCAATGATGTTATTATCTCCGGACTCAACATCAAAGCCCGGTCATATGCCCGGGCGTTGACCGCTGGCGAGGGAGGGGAGCCCGATGAGCTGGATGTTAGCTCCACGGAGCAACAGGTGGCTACTTTCCTGCAGTCCAAGGGGATACAGCTGGACTGCGATAACATCGAGGCTTGTCACCCTCTGCCCAAGAGAAATCAGGGACATTTGTCCCAGGGACAAATCGGCTGTAATCATGCGGTTTGTCAACTGAAGACACAAGATCGCACTGCTAAAGTAAGGGAGGAAACTGAAAGGATCCAACGTCTACATCAATGAGCACCTGACCAAGCGCAACGCAGAAATCGCCAAAAAAGCACGCTACCTGAAGAAGCAGAAAAAAATTCAACATACCTGGACTACAAACTGTAAAATATTCATCAAACTCAATGGGACACTGGAAGAAGCAAAAGTGCTGATGGTAAGAAGTATCGAGGAACTGGACAGATACCAGTGATCAACATTCTGGACTGTAAGGTAAACTCTACTCACAATCATGACATACACCGAAAGTAGTCACCCATCTACACCTGGACACGATAGCAACATAACTCAGAGGATTAGTGAACATGAAAATCTGGAGCTACAATTATTTCAATATACTGACCACAATTCACAGGATATGGAACATGATATAGACCCGGATAACAACTTCTTCAACTCAATCAACAATAATTGCTGCTATTATACTGATGAACAGTTTAACCGAATCAACAAGGATGGTAAACTATCAATTCTACATATTAACAGTAGGAGTCTGTATGCCAGTTTTACAAGCATCAAGGATTATTTGCGTCAGTTCACGCACTCATTCAACATTATTGCAATAACTGAAACATGGATCAACGCAGTAAAAGGGGCGGACTTTGAGCTGGAGGGATACGACTTCACACACATAGATCGACAAAACAAAGGTGGAGGAGGAGTTGCGATTTTCGTGGACAAAAAATTGAACTTCAGGGTGATAGAGGGTATGTCAACGGTGGTTAACAATATACTGCAATGTATAACAATTGAAATACACAAAGAAAAAAAGAAAAATGTAATCATTAGCTGCATATATCGGACACCAGGTTCTAGTATTGAACTGTTCACAGAGTGGATGGAGGAGGTGTTTTCAAAAATAAGTCACAAGACAGTTTTCATCTGTGGAGACTTCAATATAGATCTGCTTAATCCAAACAAACATAAAGTGACTGACGATTTTGTTAATACAATATATAGTATGAACTTGTATCCAAAAATCACCAGACCCACCAGAATAACTTCTCACAGCACCACTCTAATTGATAATATATTCACAAATGACATTATAAATAGCACAATAAGTGGGTTATTAGTCAATGACATCAGTGACCATTTGCCAGTTTTTATGGTTTATGACACTAACTATAAATGTACTCAACCTGCCAAAAAAGTGGAATACAGAAGAGTGAGAACAGAAGAATCAATAAATGCATTTAAAAATGGTTTAATGTCACAAAACTGGGATATTCTATACAATGAAAATAACATTAATTGTGCATATGAGGAATTCTTAAAAATATTCAAAAGACTATACGATAAACACTGTCCTGTAAAAATAAGTAATAGGAAAATAAAATATATAAATCATCCCTGGATCACAAATGGTTTACAAAATGCCTGTAAAAAGAAAAATACACTCTACAAAGAATGTATAAGACACAGAACCAAAGAGTCAGAAGATAAATATAAAAAATATAAGAACAAATTGACTAATATTATAAGATCTGCCAGGAAAGAACACTACAATAAAATATTGTATGATAATAAAAATAATACTAAAAAAATATGGAATATAATGAACACTGTAATAAAAAACAGCTCTAAACAATTAAATTACCCTAAGTATTTTACTATCAATAACACTGAGAAGCATGAATGAAGTGGTTAACAACTTTAATCAATTCTTTGTAAGTGTTGGACCTGATCTGGCAGAACAAATCCCAGATCCAGTAACATCTGAGGAGCAGTGGGACAGTTTAATAGACCGAAATCTGAGTTCAATGCTCCTTACAGCAGTGGATGAGAAAGAAATTATAAATATTGTTTCCAAATGTACAACTAAGACATCTAAAGATTGTGAGGACATTGATATGACTGTGGTAAAGAGAGTGATTGAGGGGATTTCAAAACCATTAACGTACATCTGTAACCTATCATTTCAAACCGGTATACTTCCAGACAAAATAAAAATAGCAAAAGTCATACCTCTGTATAAAACTGGGAACAAGCACCAATTCACAAACTACAGACCTGTATCATTACTACCTCAATTCTCTAAAATCCTAGAAAAACTTTTCAATAACCGACTGGATAAATTTATAGATAAACACAAATTACTTACTGCAAGTCAATATGGATTTAGATCCAACAGAGCAACATCACTGGCACTGATTGATTCAGTTGAGGAAATTACTAATTCAATAGACTTAAAACAGTATATAGTAGGGATATTCATAGACCTAAAAAAGGCATTTGACACAATAAATCGTGATATATTATTCAAGAAACTAGATCGGTATGGCATCAGGGGGAAAGCATTGGAGTGGCTCAAGAGCTACTTAACAAATCGGAAGCAGTTTGTGAAATTGGGTGATGTTTGTTCAGCATGTTTGGAAATTACCTGTGGCGTCCCCCAAGGGTCAGTGTTGAGCCCCAAACTTTTTATACTCTATATCAATGATATATGCAAGGTATCTAAAGCTTTGAAGATGGTTTTGTTTGCGGATGACACCAATATTTTTTGTTCTGGCAGTGATTTACACAATTTAAGTACAGTAATTAACATTGAATTGAATAAACTCAAAGCATGGTTGGACAGAAATAAACTATCATTAAACTTGAGCAAAACAAGAATAATACTTTTTGGCAATCACAGAACTAGTATGAAATTAGAGATACAGTTGGATGGGGTTAATATTGAAAGAGTAAATGAGATCAAATTTTTAGGGGTGATGATAGATGGAAATCACAAATTAAACATGTACAAACTAAAATCTCAAGAGGCATCGCAATATTAAATAAAGCAAAACAGACACTGGATTATAAATCACTCCGTATTCTATATAATACATTAGTTTTTCCATATCTCAATTACTGTGTAGAAGTCTGGGGCAATAATTACACAAGCACATTGCATCCACTTCTGATTTTACTAAAGAAAGCAATACGGATCATTCATGGGGCAGGATATAGGGATCACACAAACTCATTATTCTTATGGTCAAAACCAATCAAACTCAAAGATATTGTGGAATTTCAGACAGCACAAATACTTTTCAAAGCAAAAAATAATCTGCTGCCAGCGAACATTCAGAATCTGTTCACTAGAAGGGAAGGGGGTTATAACTTAAGGAGAAAATTTAATTTCAAAACAATGAAGGCACGCACAACAAAAAAAACCTTTTGTATATCAATCTGTGGGGTTAAGCTGTGGAGCAGTTTGGAGGCGGCCCTCAGGGAATGTCCAAACATGTATCAGTTTAAAAAAAGATTTAAGGAAATGATCTTCACAAAGTACAGAATTGAGGAGGGTGTTTGAATATCAATGGGTGTTTAGTATTTATTTATTTTTCATTTCTTTTTGTTTGTTTTTTGTTGTCTGTTTGTTTGATGTTGTTTTTTACTTTTTGAGAGATGCATATATGTACATGTGTATATTGTGTGTATGCGTTTATTGTTCTGCGATATCAGCAGGTGGGATATAATATAGTGTTTTATTGGATGGATTATTAAGAGGGGGTGGGATCAGATAAGTTTTACTTCCTCCCACTCCTTTTTCAGACATGTGAATGGGATTTATGTCTTTTGGTTAAGTCTGCCTTGTAATTTAATTATTTTATTTTTATTTTTCTATTATTTTTTTGTATTTTCATTAGTAATCTTGTTTTTTTTTCACATGTTTGAAATAAACAAAAAAAACCAAACAAACAAAAAAAAAATATCATCAGTCCATTTAATACCTTGTACTCTCTCTCTCCGTGGCTCTTACAGAACAGGAAGCAGCAGGCCTTTTCAAGCTAACCTCCATTCAAACTTGAAGATTTTTACGTTTGGTAAATGCACAACAGTGATGTTGCATTTGAGACAACACTACTCTGTCAAAAATTATGAACTACACAGGTAAACACATGATATTCACAGTATGCTGCATAAAAGAGTTGGAACTGAAGTATCTGAATTAAGACACTGCAATAGAATATCCAAATATAATCAAATACGCTCAAAAATTGAATAATGTAAAAGTAAGGGCCAGTCTACATGTTGTTTTAAATATAGGGTTCACTGCAGTTTAGGTTAGAAAAATATTTGACAACGTACTGTATCTTTCACCGAAATTTATAACTCCTGAACAGACAACAGTGCTATGGTCTACTTTTGAAGTTGAAACCAAACACACTACTTTAGAATAAAGAAAAAGTAATAGCATCAAATTTCAGTTATTTCAAAGCTTGGATACTTCAACTGGACCTGCAAACACATTGCCAATGCAGCATTGCAGTGGAACAGTGTTCCTGGATATCAAAGGCAGCGTTCCCCTGTGGCTTATGGTTGCATCGGAGTTTGGGGACCTTGAAAGCAAAGATGCCATAAAAGAATATCTGTTTATTTCTAGTAATTTTGTCTTCTTCTTCGGTTCCTCACCCTCTCCTAGCCAGGATAATAATATGTAGCTTAGGGATGATTCTTCACTGTCACCTCCCTTCTTGTTCCCACTCTGTCTGGAGATAGAGCTGGAGAATGTGGGGTGAGGATTCCATATTTTTTCCGTGCTAACATTCTTAAAGTAAAACTCAAGACTTGAACCTAGAGAAGTAAATATTTTTCTTGGGTCCAGATGGCTGGTTAAACATGTAAACATTCATTGTCATTCTTATTTGTATTTGTATCCTTATTCTTATTCTTATGCTTCTTATTAGAAATTGTCAACATGAAATGAATATATGCCCGCAAATGACATTATGGTCCTGTCTAATCAAAGGCCTTGCATCCAAATCCAGCTTTAAAACTTTATTTATTGGTTTTATTGTGCTCAAATAACCAGTTAAATTACACACAGAAAAAACATGGGCTAAGGTCAGTTGTGTTAGGACAGCATAGCAGGAATGGCACACTGTACTTGACAGGATCTTTACGTATTATGGGAACTTGACATAGTGTTCATACACAAAGCACCAAGAGGAGAATAATAGGGGTATTAAAGATAGAACCTTGCACAAAATAAAAACTTAAATGCTAAGATGTTTCTTTTCTATTTTTAATTAAGAGTGTGACCTTTTAATTTTAGAGCATGATTTATTGTTTCACTCTTTGATAATGTAATGCTTTCCCTTAACCCTCACATTAAAAAAGTACCTGCTAACATGCATATTTGAACTGCTTTAGCTAAAAATGTTACCCTTGCACTCGTGATGTTTGTGTGGACAGCTTTAGCCTCTCTCCTTGCACTTGGCTTTTTTGTGTACTCATAAAACTTGTGGTCTTGTATTTTTTCTCTGCTCATCTAAATTCCCCAACCAATAGAATGCAAGGTGGAGTGCTGACCAATTAATTTATCCCTGCCTTGTTGTGGGTACATTTGCTTGTTTCCTTAAAGCGTCCCAATACAGGCAGCTACTGTTTAAGTGGTTTATTCCAGGGTTTATCTATTCCCACCCACGGGGTCTTTATTAAATGTACTTCCCTCAGGCCCTAGCCTGGCTCCCATCCCCACAAAGTCGGCCCAAGTCTGACATCACTGTTATTTTTAACACTCTTTGCTGGTGTTCTCTCTGTTATAGCATGCTTAACTCAGTGTAATGCACATGAAAATTTATGCACACACACATACACACACACACACACACACACACAAGAGACTAAAAGAACATCATCTGCCTGTGTCTACCAGACTAAAACCAGAGACCACCTTTAAACAGAAACAGAGTTTACAATGTCCTCACAATTACAACCACCTATTACCACATAATCTAAGTTCCATACTCAGGTCATATGCTGAATTCTCTAGGGTTTTTTTGTTTGTTTCCTAGGTGTGTTCTATGCCTGTAGAGGCACAGTGGAAGGAGAGAAGTGAAATAAGAATGAGTCTGACCTGAGCCTGCTCTATTAAAATAATGAGCACCAAAGCTGGGACTAAATTGACTCAGCATGTCTGGGCCAAATGAACTTGAAGGCCATTTGATCTAACTACTAATTCCAGGGGCGGTCTGAAATCTGTGACATATTGTATATAGCTCCATTAAATTACACTCTTGTTTTATTTTCCTCGTTTGTTGTTTTATTCAACTTTACATTGTTTGCATTGTTTGTTGCATTTTTTTATTACTGTAAAATGTTACGGTGACTCTCATCCGGAATAGACAGAGCAGAGGTTTCACCCACTTGTGCATTTTGCTTGTAGTTAGTTTGAGTAAGTTTGGTAATGAGTAGAGATTAAAGATGGTTATGATACCAATAACCTTTTTAATATCAATGAGATTATTTTAGGAATCTATAGCAATGACACATCACCCTAAAATCAGTGTATAACAACCAAACTGTGGATGCAAAAGGAGTCTAAAAAGGGGTACTCACATAAAAGGCCAATGCTTGGAAATATCACTATAAATTTGCCAGGTCAACAATAAATGATTCAATAAATTTGCTAAAAAATAAATGATAATACAAGTGCTGACCCTTTAGACAAGCTACTGCCATAATACAAATGCTCAAGTATCCACAGACAACTGCTGTTTTAATTAACAAGCCTTTTTTTTTAATTTTAGCAGCACTGATCATCAATCAATTATGAC
>JAPZDT010000007.1:18007422-18018250 GCA_029814675.1 Acanthurus coeruleus | reverse complement strand
TAAACTTCTTAGACTGTCTTCTTTTTCAAAATTCATCCATTATTAAATGTCACAATATATATCTCATTAACTGAGTCTCCACAACACACAGTGGCCCTGTGTAAGCAGTCTGACACAAAGGGTGCAAAAAAGGGCAGACAGCTTACTGTCGTAATGTAGCTATTAAAACATCAGACTCTCAGCTTCTCTCTCAAGTGTCTCAGTTTTCTGTGTCATGCAATTAGAGGAATAACACCTAAAACCTACATATATCCTACTTTCAGGCAACATCCTCTAAATTTGCGTATAAGCTTGAAGTCAAAACATAGAGATTATTCTGCTATCAAAAAATGGTGTGCGTTTTGACTTACTTAGTCAGAATTGTAATTATCAAAAATGTTCAGTATTCTTTTGTTTTTTCTGCAAGAAAAGTGCTTCATATGTTGTCATTTTCTAGTTTCCTTAAATCTAAGAGACTGGTATTAGTATTTTGATTGGTATAATAATTGTGTGAGTGAGCATATTTTAAAGGACTATAAGTAACATTTTACTTCCAACTACAAAACATTTCCTATATAGACATCCAATTAGTTGTGTATTGTATGAACAGGTTTGATGTCTCATTTTAGCTGTTCTATAGAAAAAACAAGGTTTATTGCAGTGTAATGAGTTATGACTGAAAGACATGAAACCGTTCCTGTAACTGGAGGTGAACCCATTATGTAACCTGTACATTATACTGTATCCTATAAGCACTATCACTTATACTGTGACTCATCAATTCAAATTGGGTCAAATGATCTGAAGTGGATTTAACCATATTATATGGCCAGATTTGAACACATTATGAGAGTTAAAAGGACAAAGTATACCATTATTGGTGCTGAAATGTTATACCTTCATTAGTTAGCTATATTTTATCGCTACAGGTTCAGTGGCCATGCAGATAGTTAACCAGTTCAGAGGACACGGTGCTATTCACCAGTAACACCTGTGACTGCAATAAATATATTAATATGTGGCTATGTACTCTATCTTCCATCTCTACCTCTATGATCTTTATGATGTGATCATCACAGAGCAGCAAACAGAATTAACACAACAACCTGTTACTGTATACAGAAGTATGGTCATGAACTGTCATAACAAATAAACCTCAAAAAGAAAGACAGTTGTTGCTGGCTGGACTCTTTTCTTTGTATGATGAAGGTAAAAGGTAAAAGGTAAAAGGTTTTTTTTTTTTTTTTAAATCTCCTAGAACTGACGTTTGCTAACTCCAAAAATCTGGCTATGGATGTCAGATGTTTCAAGCAGTGAGAGATGTTTGTAAAAACACGGAGAAATCCTTTTAAACCACCATTTTTGTGCGAAATACTGGATGTAAACATTAGACATTCAACGGAGTGCAGTCAGTTTGTTAGTTTGACTCCCAAGTTACACAGTCACTCAGTAACACTGTTATCTTATGAGCTCATTCCTTTGTTGCGAAGGCAAACACATCCATAATCCTGCACAGCCTACTGTGGGACTCTGAATCCTTGGCTTGACCTCCATAGTGGAATAAACTGGTAGAAGAAGGCTGAAAGCTTTTCTTTCACTCCTCACTTGTGTTCCACAAGCACACGTGATCACTCTTGAATTAAACAGACACCAGTGAGCTCGTGAAGAGATCCAACAGGCTACGCCTAGCAGACAAACCCCAGTCCAGAGATGTGTGTTTTCCCTCAAGGCTTAGTTTATTCATCCATAATTCCTTTAACCTCAATTAGACATCTGCTGACTGTAACAGAACGCATAAATGACTCTAAACGAGCCAGACTGTCTGCAATAGTTGAATAAAACGCAAATTGTATCTGCCCTTGAGGTCCTCCATTCACTCTGGAAAAATGAAAAATAAAAAGTTACATAGCACCAACTGTTAATAGAGGCTGTGTGGCTATACAAAGCCTTTTCAAGAGCAGTTTAAACAGATCATATTTATACTCATGAGCAATGCAAGCTAAAGCCCTTTCACTTATTTCTTATCAAGAGGCAAAACACATAACCAAACAAAACTTTGTATAAAGTTCCAGCTACCTCTCAATGTGAAGCTCTGCAGCCGTTAAGACTCCAGCTGGGCAAGAATTCAATCCCTGTGTCTCAGCTCCTCCTTCTTAACCTCTGTGCTAACTGCTCATAGTGCTTTAAACAGATTTGGACTAAGGCTCTTTTGTACTATTATCTCTGAATGTTAAACTGCTGAGCTGAACTGAGATGGAAAATATATTCCTTCACTGTGCAATTACATAGTAAACAAAAAACATAAAACATCCTTTTTTTCAGACGCAGGAGATTTCAGTGTTGCATAAAAGAGCATGTGTGTGAGCCGCTGTGCCGTCCAGGAGCGGCGGATTTTTACACGGACGGACAGAAAGTAGAGGAAATCTTTAGAGAAAATCCGGTTACCTCGCACGGGGCTTCGGTGAGGATCTCAGCGCGCCTCTTGGGTTTGGGTCGATCTCAGGAGCGGAGGAGGAGGATGATGATGATGCTGCTGAGCCGCGGAGCGCACTTTTGCGCACTGCCCGTCCACAGAGAAGAAAAGCGTCCGTCTCTCCTCTCGGCCACTCTCATCACTGATTCATTTGAAAGCAGACACCAGAGGAGGATGGGGGGTGGTGGCGGAGGCGGGGGGACGGAGTCCTTGTTTATTCAAAGTGGGAAAACTCGACTCCGTCTCCGGCTCACGCAGACGAGCCTGTGTGTGTGTGGAAACGCGGGCAGAGTTGTGACCGAGCCGCTGCTTTGCGTGGCAGACTGGAGGGGGAGCGGGGAGGAGCCGTCTGCCGTCAGATGATCAGGACAAGGTGCTCTCCTCACTGATACTCTGCAATCCACAGCCTCAGCACAGCTGCGGGTTAGACTTTAACTCCATCATCTCCATCTCATCATGCACTTCGAGGCTACATATCCTGTCAGTCATATTTGCGTCGGTGCACTTTGAGAAGTTAATCACACAAAATAGTTTGATTGACTTAGTTTTTTTGATTCATCTAGTTTAATTAAAAATAAATATCAGCATCCAAACATACACATCAACTGTCCTGTGGCCAGGTTTTATTTTTTTATTAATTTAATTTAATACACAGTTTACTACATATTATTATAACTATTATAAATAATGTATTACTCATATGTCCACTGCAGTGAAATAAAATGTCATACTCGGGTGTAGTCACAGAGGCACTTTTTGTTCAACACAAACACGATGTGTACTGAAAAAAAAAAATACCAAGGTCATCGCAGCATCACCACCACAATAAGCATTTCACCATAAGATCACGAGTTCTTGGATACATATCATAGCAACATGATGGACACCACACAAGATTAAAGGGGCATCCCAGTGATTTTAAATAACAGTGGTTAGTTTACACCTCACAGACTGAGACAACCATGATGATGTCAGCTTTGGTTTGAGCCACAAGAGAAAACCCGCATTGTTCTACTGTTTACAAGTGGGATTTGGGAGAAGTTTAGGGACTGGATTCAAGTGAAAGAAGCTACTGAGATGCAAAAATAGCCATTTTAAAACAATTTCCAGTTGTCCTTTTGTACACATTGATTTTAGATTTGTTTCTTTTGTGTTGTATGTATGACGCACATTGTGTGGATGGAGTGTGTTTGCAGCATGATAATTTCAAGGGANNNNGCTGTGTGAAGTACTGACTGCCAAGACCATGAAAACACTGATTTAAGTAAAAGAATAATGACCAGATTTACTTTTTTAATACAATCTTTCTTTGTCTTTATTTGTAATTTTTTTATAGAATATGGTTGGAAACAATCATGCATCCATTCAGAGGGTGCAGGTCTTGTCCTTCATTTGGACCAAAATGGTCAAATAAGTATAAATTTATAGTCTAGAATTCCCTTTCATTTTATTTATTTTTTTAATGATAATGATATAAAGTCTATTAAATGGCATTACTATCTTCCAATAACAACTCTTTCACATTTACTATACAAAACAGACTTAAAGGATTTGCATTTATAATGATATGCAGAAAAACCATGAACAGACACACCGACATCACAAAGGCAGAAGATCCTTGTGCCTTTTTTGCTGCAATGACAGCGAAGGGCGTTACAACATGTCAGTGTAGACTAGCGAAAAAATGTCTTTTCCAAATGCACATGAACCACTCTGGCATAAGTTGATCCACCCCACAGCAATTCAGTGTCAGTTTTAAGGCTGGTTTGCCTGTTGCGTTCTGAATCACATACAAGAGCAGCAAATGGCAGGAATGAGATTTCGTTAAAACAGTGTTATAACTGGTGTGTCAACTGCATGACAAATAAATCAGAGCACACGAATGCCATTTGTTTTCATATGACCAGTTGTTGACAAGCAGTGCTTCATTAAAACAGCTATTTTGTAAACAGAGTCCGGTGAAATACTCGCTCCATTTAAAATGCACCTGGTCTAACTACATTATTCCCGGCAGGCTTCACAGAGAACATTGGGGGCAAAACAGCATCACTGATCTGTTTTAGATGAATTTTTTTTTTTTTTTCATCTGACTCAGCTAAAAGCACAGAATTTGTCTGCATTTTAGCAGAAACTTTGCCTTTGGCGCTCATTAATATGAAGTGGTGGTGCATCAAATGAACATAGTGGAAACGCTGGATAGCAAGGTTATATCCTTTAAATGTAATACTATAGACAGCTGGGAAACAAGGTCAGTCATGACTAGACAATGTCTAATTAATATGCACAGTCGCCACCAACTGGACAGAGTCTACATGCGGTTATTGACAGTGTTGTGTGTGAATAACTTCATATTACACATCACAAAATTCACTTAGTGATGGAAAATACTCAGTGAACATGACCCCTGCATCAATTTTTCAACTATCATTGAACACTTTCAGCGTCAATAACTATATGTTTTAATTTAATACACAAGATTAAAGGACATGTGAAGATTTAGATTATGAGTATCAATCCTCCATGATAAATAGTGATTGTGCATATTTACCCAGTTTAAAACTTTATGACACTAAGAAGAAGGAGAGATGCTGTCAAAAACTCTACCCTTAGCTGGCTAGTGAAAAGGCTAGTGGCTGAACTGGTGGTTGAAAGTGGTTGAAAGGCTAGTGGTTGAACCTTTTGGTACATTTTTCCTCTTTTTTTAGTTTTCTTAGATCATTTCTGAGGTCTTTACTTCATACATGGTTGTATAACATCTTCACCTTACATCTCCTTCCCACATCTGGCTTTGGAATGCTCATATATTGCCAAGCAGCCAATATTTTGAACAGTTTACAGCTTCCCTTTTCTTAATGTGGGAGAACTAGGCCTGACTTCACTTGCAGGCCGGAAGTGAAGTCAGAGCTGGAGCAGCCACCACTGACTGTAAATGCTGGCAGTTAGCCTCTAATGAATGTGTAATGAAGGGGCAAAGCAGAGGTGGGTAATTCATGATGCGTCAACTGTGTTTCTAAAGCTGGTATTCAATCATTTGCTTAACAATGACTCCTTATACATCAGGAGAGACTTTATGTTATGCAAAGAGTTCTAATATTTTCAGGTCTGCTGGAGAACCAGGTTACCTGATGAGTCTACAATTGCTGAAACACTGGGACACAACGGTATGGTTTCAGTATGGTATTTATTAGGTCAGACTGAGAGATAATAACACCTTTACAACCACTTAAATCCATAACTTTTTAGATTCTGCCCTTTTTTTTTATTATAACAATAATTATAACCAGGATTAAGTGAAGAGGTCATCTTCTTTCTCTGCACTGAAAGCGCACTAAACTGTATCTTCTGTTTAGACTTAGGCTACTGCTATAAAAGTTGCATGACCTTAAGCTGACTCTTTTATTGTGATATCAAGCACTTTCTGCTGAAAGCTTCCAGTCAGTTCAGAACTTCAGAAAAATCTCCTCATGGACAGACAAAGTCAAAGACCCTGGCCAGCGCTCATTAAAAAAGAATAACCTCGCGCTCAAAGAATAAGAGCAGGTTATGAGCCCTGCTCCTCATTAATGTGTAATGACATGATGTTAACTTGGCACAATCAAAACAGTGTGGCTTCTCCACTGCTTTCGGCACATGTATTCCCAGTTTGCAGGGTTTTTCTATTATTTATCACAGCCTACATCCAAGCTATGGAAACTGGTAGTGGAATTTGAGTGCTTGAATGCTGGGAAAGAGACAGATGACACGTCTCTGCTGTTGTCAAGCAATCAGATGTACAGTAGAGTGTTGACATGCTTGGTCTCTGTACTGGAAGAGGAGAGAGGAGTGCTGAGAGACAGTCAGCAGTCAACCACTGTCTAAGGCATAACTCATTGTTTTCAGCTTCAGCTTTCCTCCCTCTCTCCTTCCTTGCGACTGAAATATGAAGTTGACATGTGCTTGAAATCTCTTTGTCTGCATAAATAAATTTTTTTTATAATTCCAGTTAAGGACTATGAGGCAGGAAAGCCACTTTGGTTGTACCATCCACTTAAATATGTGTTAACCAACAACCTACACAGATTAACACACTAAAAAACAACCAGCTATCTGTGAAAAAAAAAGTTGTGCATGGAAAAATTGTGCAGACAAATAAGTGTGCACAAATATGTTTATCTACATGATTATTTGAACATTTATAACTAAGCATCTAGCATGGAAGAGATTTAACTCAGACTCCCTGATTCATGTTCCTTCTGTTAACTGAATTTCTGAAACTAAAATTCAAAACAAACACCATGGCCACTCAATGAAAGGCATTTGCTAGCACCCAAAATAAAATCTGCAGCAATTTAAGTACATAATCAAGGACTGATATTCATTAATTAAGTGTTCAGTGCATGGTGACATATAATATGTGTTTCCCTTTTCCTTTCAAAAACAGAACTGAGGCCATGATATACTCGCTTTTGATTTTCTCAAAAAAAACTTGAGAGCAGTCTGATTAAAAGGAAGAATTCTGTCTTGATTAATCCACTGATTATCAGACATTTTAATAGATTCAATTACATCACAGTTATTGATTAGCCTACAGTCAGTGACCCCAGTGTTTTGTGCAGGATTTTGTCAATAGTGCTTTAGGCTCCAGTCACATAAAATCATATACATGCCAGCTGATAAATATGGCTTTGTAAGTGGTTGTATTTTCTGTATTTTTTGATGTCAAAGTGTTATATTTTGGTTGCTGCCTTAGATACAAACCTAATGAGCTCTTGACATAGCCACTTCATTCCAACCCACTTCATACTGCCTTACTTTCAATGCTTAGACCTTTTCTACCTCTTCCGAATCTTGTTACTATTGCAGTTGTGAAATCTATTCGTAAATATTTTTTTCCACTCTGAATACAGTATGTTTTTTCTGTAGTTGGAAATAATATTTTTTTACATTGTAAAATTTTGATCCTATCATATTAAATATTCCACTTTTATCTATATTGAAGTGATAAAGGGCAGCCAACAAAAAAGTATTCCTTTTATATTTGAATGTGCAGACAGCTGATTGGAAAATTCCAGCATTACCTGAGTCTTTCATCCTTCAATAACCAGATTTGTGATCCTGGAGAATGATCAAAGCCAGGCCACCTTTCAGGAACCAGACTGAGTTGCATTGTTGCATCCTCATAAGTTAAGTGACAACAATGTCTGCTGAAAAAGTTGCCAGTCACTCAAAGTCTAAATCTTTTTCTGTTTTTTTCAAGAATCTTTTCTGTATCTCACCAAAAATAATTAAAAATAAATTAGATGAAAAAAGGGGGAAAAATGTTCATTCATCCTTTTTACAAAACCTCTGCTGGGCTCAAGACAGGACATGTTTGTATTACGCACACAAGATATTTGAAAATTACCTTATCAGTCCAATTTGACCCCCAATTACCCCCAATTTTTCACTGTGATGGAAGATTGGATTTGTTGCATTTGGCTGGCTATGACAAAGCACTTACAGGAGTGCTCTGGCAATTTAGTATTCCACTTTCATATAATAAGGAGGCTTGAGTGACAGATTAAAACAGAGATCAAAATCAAAGCAGCAGAACCTGAATCACTCAAATCTTTAAACCCTGGATCCTACATTTCCCATCAAAATCTACCTTTCTGGTTACTGCAACGATCTTTTAAATTCCACACAAACTTAAATTCTAAAGCCACAATATTATTGAAATTGTTCTTACAAGCTGATAAATGCTGCTTATGACCTTCATGTGTAAAATTAGTGTGATGTCTCTTTAATAAGAAAAAACTTTTGTTTGCATTGTTTTAAAACAGGCTCCATTTCTCATTTTCTTCTTTGTTTCAGGGCTGAAATGTTACAGATAAAACCTGGCCCCTCCAGCAGTGTGACTGGATGTCATACTGCACTGAAATCCCTCCCTTGAGATGCTGCAATGAAAAAATCCCAGCTGCTACTGTCACTGGCCTTCTAAATGTGAAACTGTCAAAAAAAACGTCCAAAATCCAGTTGGGTTCTAAAGGGGCTGCGTTTAATCGATCAAAGCTCTTGTTGATGGTGGCTGTGATTTGTCTCCCAGTCTTTACTCCGTCCTCCAGTCTGGCCTGACTGAACATCACTCTTTGTTATTAATCAGTCTGTATGAGGACTTGCACTGAATGGCATCAGTCAAAGGCTGTTAGGTCACTTCTTTCTAAAGACATCAACAGCTGTGTGAGGACATTTAGAATTTTGATGTGCACGTCTAAGATCTGTATAGACAACCAGCAGAGAGAGAGGAAGCAATCGAACACAGGCAAGCACCCAAGTCGGTCAAGCCTTGTTATCCAAGGAAAAAAAAAAATCAATGTTCTCCCTTCTGAGTGGGCATGCTGCTCTGCACAGCGCTCACATGCTGCAGCAGTCTCAGGAGTAGCGGGGCCAAGCTGACTGACATTTAACAAGTCCGGTTGGGAGGGCTGTGTTGATTCTAACTGCTCATCAAAAGTGCTGGAGATTACTTTGAATGCAGGCAGGTAACCTGGTTTTGAGCACTAAATACTTAGACTTTTCACCTATTTTCACAGCACCAAACATTACCACTGCAGTTATGCTGCAGTATTGAGGGCTTTTGCAGCTGTAGCCATTTCTCATCTACAATAAATGAAGATGTTAATGGTCTGATCTGTGAAGCAAAGCAGGTACACCTGTCTCTATTTGGGTGAAACCATCAGACTGATTTTCAGCTGTTTCTCTTTCTTTAATGCTTGGCATTTATTTGAATAAATATGGCTTATTATGGCCATTTATACAAACTGCAGCACCCTTCATATAATATCTAAAATGTAGTTTTCAGTTGGTGCATTTTGCACCATTTATAACTTCATAAAGCTTAACAAATATGATTACATGAACTAACGAACCCTCTCCCGAAATTAATTTCTGTAAAGTCCTCTATATCCACAGTGTTTATAAGTTGAATAGTGCAAACAGTTTCAGTTTGGAGTGCAGGATCACTAAGATATTAAATCCATAAATTTAAGTCATACTTTTTCTTTCAACATGAACAAGTCAAATACAAATTGCATTGGATGGAATCTGAATCGAACACAAAGTAAATGATGGAGTCACCTAAGCTAACCAGCCTTGTTCCTGACATTATAACTGTTGTCTTTTTGGTACATACAGTGTACATAATACTAACGGAAAAGCTTCAGAGACTTTCATTTAAATTAAAAAATTCAATTCAAATAAATATTTCTAAGACACATCTGCAGACATGGCATAATTAATCGCATTAGGAGAGTTAGTGCTGAGTCGTTTAAGCTAATCAGAGATTTTCAATATCAAAGAAATAGTAAAATATACAGAGTAGAAAATGGAAAGTTCCTTATTTTGTCAGACATAGTGTTATTGTTAGACTTATCAATGAAATCTAGTTTGATTTTGCAGGGAAAACAATTGGTTAAAGTTCTGTTGCAGGGTGTGGATGATTATCTTTTTCTGCTTTAACAGAGCATTTCATTTTGAAACATCTGGGTGGACTGAAGCCATGGAGAAATATATGGATGTATAGCTGATATTACTGATTTAGCTGCATATTTCATAGCTTTACTCTACTTTTGCAACTTTACTGTCTAGTTTTTATCTAGTAGGCTACCTGTATCTACTGCTTGAGTCTTACTTTCATTACATATGTTTCAAGAAGGTGTTCATCCGCTCTTCAAATCTTTTTTGTTGGGTGTCAACACGTCAACATTTTACCAAGTGTAACAGAATGATAAATTGGGTATTGTTTATACATTGTTTATATGGACGAAGATAGATGGAATAATGTTGCAAATATCTTTCAAATTTAAGCAGGAGAGCATGGTGATTATGCCAGGCTGGAGAAAAAGAGCTCCAGAGGAAACAGTGGAATGTAGACAAACCTTTTCTCTTCCAAGCTGATTCTAAAAAGGCAGCTTGGCAAGGCTTCCTATCTTCAACCGGGAGAAAAGGTTGTGTAGATTGGGCTTAGGGGAAGGGCTTAACTAACATGTCAGTATGTGTGAATTAGGGAAAGAAGCTATGCAAAATGATGTGTATTGTTATTATTATGTTGCCTTGAGCATCACATTTAGGTATGGGGAAGCACTTTTGACTTTGTCACACTGGTAAAAGGATGGCAGGTCGCGATGCAATCTGATAACAACGTCCTGGTAGGCTAGCAATGCAAAAGATGCAATACGCTGCACAATAGTCTGCTTTGTGAGAGTAGTTTCATAGTTTTTTGCAATTTAAATCAAAAACAGTGAATTGTTCAACCCTTCTTTCAAGTCAGCCAGATAGCTTACCAACCCCAGAAAAAACTGGATAAATGACTCTGTCTATTAACACTGAACCCACTCACTGAACTTATCTTTGTTAAAT
>JAPZDT010000007.1:17689519-17701727 GCA_029814675.1 Acanthurus coeruleus | reverse complement strand
CTCATTGATTAATTACGTGAAAAGTTTGAAGGTAATAGCCTCTGAGATATTTCTGTCTCAGGTAACTGAAAATCAGTGGCGTCTGAAAAAAATAGATAATAACAGCCTTCCTGTTATCGTTTGCTACCTGCGTCTCAAGGGCTCACTCAGGAACGTCTAAGAGGACATGTAGGCATCACTAGGGGCAGGGACTCGGGAAGGATATACATGTCTTTTTAAAGCATAGTGTAGAAGTAGGATGCTGAATTCAAACTCTGCAAAGAGGCAAAGGCAGATGTTCATATTCTTAGACAGTGCTGACTCGCATTTTTCAACCCCAAGCAAAATTACCCCCAAAGTTATAAACCCCACCCCTTAATGCATACACAGTTTGACTCTTTCAGTGATTATGCAGAAATAAGAGCCGAATAACCTGTTTTTCTACCTCAGGTCACAATCTTATCAATCAACCTTAAAAAAAGTGTGGCATTGATTCTCTCACGTGACTCTCTGCCAGAAAGCCAATATATTTTCCAAAACTCTCTAACTATTGCTTTGAGGCCAGATTTGTATTTGTATATTTTTGAATCTTTTTTATCCCAAGCCTCTCTAATGCCCAGCAGCCAGCATCCCACTACCTCAGGTCAATTTTGCTTCCTGCAAAACTGACTTGCGGGAGGGTTGCATTGAGCCCTGGGCATTGCTGTATCCTTGTTTTGTCTGTACAAGCTGTGCATGCTTCAGCAAGAGCACTTACATCTAATTATTTTTACTCTAATTATTTTTGTTCCTGCATCGCCCATTCCCCCCTCTACATACACACACACAAACACACTTTAACCTTTGGAGCTCCACAGGCAGCAACTGACAGGGGAGGGTCAGGGTGAAGCAGAGCCTAGGGCTCTCATTCTGTCTTTTCATTTGTGGTTCCAGCGTCACTGACTCGATTATTTCTGTTCTTTCTTTTAATTTCCTGTATTGATTTTTTTATCCTTTCATCTAAATATCAGCTATTTAATCAGCTTTGAGGGAATATTGCCTTCCCAAACAAGTTTTTCCCAATAAAGGAGAAATTTTTGATACAAGGTAATTACACTAATTGCAGTTAACGTGGGAATAATTTGGGCCTTGACTTTTCTAATTTTAATTATTTTTTCTACTTTTACAATAAAGAACCACATATCAGTTTTCTGAACATGCTTCACAAAGGGGGACAAAACATGAAAATTTCCTTCTAATGATCCTGTTATAACGTGTTCCTTGAGCTCCTTGGGGCTGTGTTTAACAAAGGCACTGTCTTCCACCTCAGTAGCAGAAGGGTAAGGCTGCAGCATTGTTCCCCCCCAGGGGCACAGTGGAGAAGCTGAGGACAGATTGAGGGTATTCCTGGGGTTGATGGCAGAGCACAGGGCAGCATGTCACAATCTTGGTGTGTATGCACGTCACATGACAACAAACAGACTGCTTTTTTTTAATAATATGGTCAACCTTGGTTGTACCTTGGACTTTTATTGAAGTGCTTCATATCGAAAAGCTTCAACAGTCCACTGGCAACACTATCTCTGTTGTACCAAGAGCTCATTGAGTCTCGGAAAACAGCCATCTGCATTTTTTCTGATCAATGTTGTTATTTAAATTTTGATGATCTTGCACAAATTTAACCACAGTGCTATATTTGTGTTCTGTTGTGTGCTGTTTGTGTATTAAACAGAACAAGGTTTTGCAAAGCATTCGTAAAAAGTGATTTTGTGATGTTGAGAAATGATTTCAATAAAACAGTACAGTTGCTTATGGTTGAGGTACTCCCAGTTGTTTTTTAAGACAGCTCTGCATTTCAGCTGTTGCATCTAATGCTAACTTCACACCTGGCTCTTGAGATCTGGAAACTGCACATATCAGATATAGAAACAGTCAATGGACAAGCCCGAACAGCATCACATTTTTCTTGTTGTTTTTTGTTGTTGTTGTTGTTGTTGCATTTGCAAAAGTGCTTGCAAATTCGTATAAACACTCAGTTTAAATGTAATTTGATTGTCAATGCAGCCGCCTATTTTCACAATAATTTCCTCTGCTTGATTCCAGTCAACAAAAGAAAATATCTTGATTACCTAGAGCCTGTTTTAGAGTTTTCTTACTGTTTAAGTGTTAAATGGGTTATGAAGGGATCAAACCAAAAGCATCACTAATAGCATGAGGTCAGCTTTTTATCAATTCAGGGGGCTCATTAAGTATGTGTTGTTTATTCCAATCAATTTATTTAACCATCCCACTCTTCACCTCTGTGTGTTTCTTTATTTGCTGATATTACGTGGCTCCAAGTGAGGTTTTAAAATAGATCAAGAGCACTGACAGTCAGTCACAGTCAAATAATAAACATCATTTACAGCAAATGATGGAGTCGTTATTTGAGCAGTAATCTGCCAAGTGTTTGCAGCTGAACAGTGATTTTGATGAATGTTTGTCATCCATTCTAATTGAATTTACATCAAACCTGACTAATGATGTGTTTTCTGAAATAGAAATAATCTATTCTTCCTCTTTAGATTTATGAATCTCATACCATTGCACTGGAATTTAAATTTGTGCAATGGAAATAGTCCATTTATTGCATTATTTATGGTACAGTTGTTAAGAAACGAAATGCACATTTTCCTCAGTTACATGCATTAATGCTTTGTTATAAACCCAAAGGAAAATTGTAATTTTACTGGCCTGTTGCAACATAAACACAGTATGTACAAGCCCTAAAGTTCAGTGTTAGACTGTGTGGTAAAATGATGTGGCAACCACAATTAAGATTGCAGGTCACATGAAAGTTAAGTCCAAAGAGAGCCCTTATTAGAATAAAAAAGCTCTGGACAAAATAAACAAATAACAAGTGATGCTTACACAAAATTAATTATAACTATATATTATCTTAATTTGAGCCATTAGGTCAAAAAAGTGAAATCGGTTAGTGTTAATTGTGTGAATGAAAACTGTGATGTAATATGTTCTTTAACAACCTTTTTTTATCCCTAAGATGAGACCATTTTAAGGCAGTTACACCATTGAACACTAACTTTGACTATTTTTACATGCAATATTGATGGGTAAAGAGAGAGGACTAAAATATAGTTTAAAAGTAAGGCTTAGAAGCATACACAAACCATAGATGGCTTTGTTATAAGGGAAGCAAACACCACAAACCTGAAGACATACACACTAATGAAACCATAAGTTGATGTTAATGTTATTTTTTTGTATGTTTATACCTTTTAAGAAATAAAACATATGGTCGAAGGGTAATTTGCAATATGTCAGGTAATTTCACTATTTTCATGTTTTTTATTTATTGAAGACATCACTTTCAGTCCTGTCTTTTGCCAAAAAAAGCCAACAGCCAACATGTTGGCCAAAATCAGGGCAGTTATTCTTCACCCTCTGACTTTTACATAAGTAGAGCTCCTCTGCATCAACCAGGAGTTGCTCTAACTTGTTTCAAGCTGTTAGGTAAAAATTTAACTACAGAATTACCTGAGCTTGAACATGACATCTAAGAGCTTGAACATGATATCACATTAAACCTTGTGAAATAGTCAAAAGAACTTTAAAATCCCTTAGAGAAGCATTTATAATGAAGTGATTTCCAATTTTATCAAGCTGAGCAACTGACTACTCATTTAACACACTTTAACTCAACACCGCCTATTCACAAAGCCCAGATTAAAGGAGCTGGAGAATGACACAAAGCCACTTATGTGACGGCCTACACCACTGAATCACCACTGGAGAAGGAACACAGTTTAGGTGCTCTCGACTGGCATTCGTGCTTGTTTGTGTGTTTTTCCTTTTCTTTGAGGACACGATGGCCACCACAGCTTTCCAAGAGATAAGCCAAAACCCAAACCAGTTTGCAGCAGCTGCGGTTACCTTACCTTTCCGGTTGCTACATAATTGTTGCTCCTTTCTCAACTGCTCATGAGGCTGTCGTTGTGGCAGTTTTCTGACCAGCTTACGTCCCTCTCTGCGTGGCAGTTGAGCTTTTAGAGAAGTCGTGGCTGAAGATAGCCTGCTGTGTCACATGATGAGTCTTTCACAATTCTCTGCACAGACCTGGAAAACAGCACTGTGGCCACTATACACTCACACACACACACACACACATACACATACACATACACATACATGCATGCATGAACACAAAAACAACACCCATCACTGGAGATCCAGGCTGTGATTAACATGGCCCTCAATCGGCCATTACTGCTGGCCAGGCTGTCCATTGTGTCATTTGCTGTGTCATGACCAGAGCGGGGAATCTAATGGCTCATGTGTCTGCTGTGCACTTTGACTGCATTATTCCTCTGTTGGTTTGACTGGTTTTGGTTTTTACCACATGGATTCACATCAGGTCTGAAGAGTTGTCGTCATGCAGTTGAGCAAACTGAATAGAATTAGCTGTGACTGGATTGTGCACTGTAAAAAGGCTGTAGTGTTTCCATTCCTGGTGATCGTATGACATAAGGAAAAACAAAAAAATTACCTAATGGCCACCTTCCATCCACTACCTTTTTGTCTTTCTATTCTTGGCCCTAACGGCTACTTTAAGAGAAAGCTTGGGCCTGTGCGTGACTGTTGAGCATTTAGTGCCAAAGCAAGTGGTTGTAATTTGTGGCCTTGCCGTGCCCTTGCACGGTAAACACTGACTAAGAGCTCAGGAATCTTAGGAGCTATAAAATAATTGCAGGTTACTCCCATAATGCCAAGAGTGTTCGGCTCCATGCCTCAACTCTGCCTCCTCTGTCTTTTTTTGCACAGTCTGCACCAATGCTATGCAAAGAAGTGGTGCTTTTTCTCCTGTATCTTTTCTCCTGTTTGCACATTTTGGTAGTTACCTAATGACAGAAAGAAAATGAGTTAGTCCCTGCTGTGTCATAAAAGTTTAGCAAATGTTTACTGCTATTGCTGTTCAGGTCCCAGTTTTGAATTTTTTGCAAACTCATTTTATCATTGTTAATTGGAAAATGATATTTAAACATGATTAGAACATTTTTCATATTAAAATTTACTTGTATAATTTTCAAATTTATTCCTTCCAGTTCTGAAAATTCAAAACCAAACTAAAGCAGTGTTTTGTAATAAATTCAGGGTAAACCAAAGCATATCAAGACGCTTTCATTTTGTGTTCATAGTGCTTTTTAAAAGTCCTGTTGCTGAGTGATGGCATATCTCTGTAGCACTGAGGCATGGCATTTAGTAGGAAAGCAAGTTGACATCGTCAAGTAATTGCCAGTTTGGGCTTCACTAATGCAGCGTACCACTGAAATCTGAAAAGGCCAGCCACTGCTTCCACGCAGATAAACAATTATGTGGCTTTTAAATGGTGGATGTATTATAGCTTGGTATGCTCTTGAAGATGAATTTAAATGTCAGGCGTAACAGCTCTAAAACAGAAATAAGAAGAGAGCAGAAATTATTAAAATATTAATATTTATTCCTAAGATATTATTCTATCTGTGTATCTTTTGTTATAACAATATCAAAAATGTAAATTCTGATTATATCATCTGTTGATTATTTCTAATGGCTTGTGTTCGGTCAGTAATGTTATCAAGTGATAACTAAATATGGGTAATTTGTGCTCCTTAATGGCTTTGAGTCCAAAATGATGGCAGGAAATGCACACCCTTCGGGTGAGTTTGCTGACACAGTAAACTGAAACTCCTCTGTTGCAATAGTTTGGATGAAGTTTCAAAAGAGAAGGATACAGTGGGTCAGTGGGTTGTGGGTTATTATCCAACATAAGTGTTACATCAGTCCTAACAATGATTTCATAGAGAGAGGATCAGGGTCCACTCCTTAATGTCAGGCAAATAAAAAAAAAAGGTACTGGTACTATATAATTTAATTCTGTATTGTCTACAGTCTTTATTTATATGAATATTCAGATTAATATTGAAAAAAAAAAAACTACAACAATAGATACCTTATCTATTCATTGGATATTCATCATTGAAATCAAAAATTGTAAATAAACCCCTAAAGACTCTGTCTGTCTCTATGATGTAAAAATTCAACATCAGTTCTCCGATGTCAAAATATTATCAGATCCAATAATGATGTTAACAGCACAAAAAAACACACAAAACTAAACTTGTGACGGCGGTGTAGCCATCATTCAGAGACTAACGGTAATGTAGCGGTGCTACGATCAAGCAGCTAGGTCATTCAAACTCTGGTTTTTAGTCTGTTTTCACCTCTGTTTCACCCAATATGACTCACTGCTTCACCAAAAACCCTGTGTTCGCTCAGTGTCTTATATATCCATGGCTTTCCTTGGAGCTAACGGTGCAGCAAAGTGGCTTTTCTCCTCTGCTAACGACATAGCAGTAGCAACATAGCAGAGCATTCATTTTGGTTCTCTCAGCACATATAGGAGACTGTAAGATGCTTTCATATTGATTGATTCTTCATTATTTTAGCAAACTTGGATTTCTGTATATTAAATCATTATAACATTGATATCAGCCTCACTGTTAACTGTTTGCTCTTCTTCAACTGCAGCAAAGTTGTATTCATGCTAATCAAAAATGAAGCAGGATAGTTGGGTGGCTTTTCTTTTGAAACATTATTTTTTTCCTTAGATTAAAATTGACAGTAAATAACTTTAAAGTATTGCAAACATTTTTTTAATTAATAAAAAGTAGTCTTTTTTAAATAAATTTTTTATGTTTGTGTATGAGAGAGGGTGCGTAATAATTATCCTTGACAACTGACACATTTTAGAAGCTGAAAAAGATGCTCTATTTACTTCAAGATGAGTTTAAAAGATTTTATTTTCTCAATTAAAACAAGGTTTTGTTGATTAACACAGTTTTATGAAAGTTGGCAGGAACAAGTTCACCTTGAACTACCCCCAGTTGAAAATGTGTTAGCATCAGACACTGAACCCGATTGAGCCAGTGGTTTATTGATTGCAGTCTGTAACTGTTAGTAAGTGAGTGTCCTTGTTGGAGGTCCAGAACTTTGTTTCTGATTTGTCTTGTTCACAAACTCTGTGGATTTGAGAACCCTGTTGTGATTACTGCCAGGTGTTTTAACATCTGCTACTCCACAATAAGAAAGTTGAAGGGAGTCTGGATAAAGTTTCTCCTGTTAATAGTATCGTGCTTTCATCTCGCTTGTTTCAGACTGTCACAAAGAAAGAACAGCACAGTCATTCGCTGAGCGTTGAACTGAAATCAAAGAACACCTGTGTGCTAGCGTGTAAACAAATAATGTTCAGGGGTAACTGTCGCAGACGCACATGGGATAATGTTTTTAATCATTGCTGCATGAGACTGATCTCTGCGGCCTCCCTGAAAAGCACCTGCTGTAAAAAAAGCATTTGATTCAGATCGCAGCTGCAAGTGAGCTGCCTCTACAACAGCAAACATGACTGAAAATACTGAAAAACATGATGTATAAAAAGACGTTTCTTTTTAAAGCCCAGTTGCTGGAATGAAATGATGGCATAGTACGTTCCCATAAACAAGATATGTTAAATTTGTACATTGAATGCATATCTTTTCTGAAAAAAGGAATTCAAGTGAAGCCGTTCAGATTATATGTATTTGGGCGTTCTGTCTTATCAGGAGAAGGAGGGGATGGAGAACTATAACACCCTTTTACTTTTCTTTTTAATAGATAAACAGAGTGTTTTTAATTAGATGTCAGGATATTTTCACACCATGTTTTTTTGGCAACAGAAAAGGTAGTTTTGAGCGGAAACATGTTTTTTTCCTATCCCTGACACTGTGTTTTTGTGCTTGACTTAACAAAACCTTAACCCTGCCACAGTATAAAAATGAAACTGAAATGTTAAGTTTCAGCTTAAAGTTTCAAAATATCTGGTCATCAGAAATGTTTATCTCCAACATTTATCCTGGTGAGTGAGTTGATTTGAACACTGCCAAGGTCTTGCTTTGCTTCTGAAGGGTTCAGTGTGTAGAGTGGACTTTGGAACTGGGTCAAAGAAAGCATGACAGGAGGGTAGTTCTTTGGGAATTCCAGTTCTTTGGAAATTTCCTGGTAATATTAAGAGGATGGTTTCTAGTTAAGTTAAGATAAAAGTCTTTATAAGGAGTTATAGCAATTTACTGTAGAAACACTGGCCCTTTACAGAAATAGCATGCAGTAAACCACACTGCACTAATTAATCATAAAGATGCAGAGTAAATGACATTGTACATAGAAGTCATAAGGAGTGTGAGGTCATATAACTACTGCACTGTATGACTGCAGCAAATTACCTGCAATAGATATGACTGGGCATGTAGACAGCTGAATATACCGTAACGTTCATCTAAATCCTAAAAGTAGAAAGCCCATGGATACCAGAAAGTACTTGATCCATGTTCTTGTAAATATCAATTTGTGGTTAGTGATGTCCACACCCTGAAACACCCACAGAGCCAAATGCAAATATTTGAACTTCATCTTTGGGTTATGACATAACCGTTACTGTTCAACTCCAGTAGCACCATGCTCCTGGTTCAGCTTGTTTTGAGTTTGGAAGAAGGTGACTATGGTAATATTTAAAGGCAGTCTAACCACAAGAGCTATTTATTCCTTCATTTTTTTTTTTAACCTGTCAAGGACATTGTGTAATGTCAAGCATAATTGTTGCCAACTGCTGTATTGAACTAGCATTAGCTAAAGCTATTGTACATTTGCACCTTCTTTATTAGTCAAGTCGGTTAAACATATACAGAGTGAAACAGAATGCTAAACAAACAGGACATGGCACAAAATACTGAAACGCAGCAGTATATCACTTATGCCATATCATCAGGAAGTGTGAAGACTGTGTGGGCATGTGCAGGCTGTGCTTGATACTCATCTCTCTCACTTTCCTGTTTTGTTGCACTTGCCAGGGCAGGGCAGCTTAGAAAATTGGGTAGGACTTGAAATAATGCAGAGGCTTAAAAGCTGCTGTAGCTAGCAGGCTCACATTAACATTACACTTCACGTCTTCATAAATTTTTCCTCTTATTTAGCGTCCATGGAACGACCCTCGCCTTACAACATCCTTCCTACTCTGTCTAGCTGCTGTTGTGTTAACAATCAGATACATGGATATTAAATACCTCCTGAAGGCCACATACCTCAGACTTTTTGACTTCTCAGATGCTGGTGTAACCACCTACATTAACCACATTGCTGCATAGGTTTGCCATGGCCAAGGCCCTGTTATTGTGCATACTGGCTTCAAGTTAATCCTGTAGAGTATTTGACCACTTGTAATACTTGGAAAGAATATTTTTACAAGTGAATCCTTGTTTTGTTTGTTCTCATGCTTGCATATAAGGCCTCACAAACACTTAACATTCTATATCAATGACCAGCAGAGGCAAATTTTATACATTGGATGGGAAAGATTCCCATTTGAGTAAAGTTTTCCATGTTCCTGACCAACTTTGTCCACTAGTCACATCGGCATACCTTACTGAGGATTTGAGGAGTACCACTTAAAAGGACATACAATGCAAGATGTTTTTTTCATCTTCATAATATCTTCAGTGATAGATGCTTTGGTAATAAACAGACAATTTCTTGAAATAATAATGAGCTGTTTTATTTGAAAAAAAAAAGCCACAAAGTGAAGTAGCGCTTGAAAGGGGCAGTAATTTTCCATGACATTTTTAAGGACGACTGCTGCACCTCTTAAAGCCACATATTGTAAAAACCATCAACTGATTCAAAATTTTAATTTATTGTTAAAAATATTGTATGCAAATGGCCTACAGGTATAGAGGCTTTACATGTAGCACACAGAAATATATACTGGGGAATATATTTGGCTTTTTATATCTTTTTTATTATATTTGTATCAGTTCCTTTTTTGATTTCTTGAGATGCTGACTATCACACACACAAAGAGGTGTCAAGTTGTTTTACCAGACATTTCAAATTTTGCAGTGAATCCAAGAGATAGAATGAGATAATGAAATAAAATAAAATGAAAGAGGTGTAGACTTGATGTAAAACTTTCCAAACACAGCGTTACTCTACAGTTCACTGGCTCTTCAGTGATGTGTTTGAACTCAACTGCAGACTGCTTATCTAACAGATAAACACTGACAGAGTAAACACACTGCACTGTGTTTTTATTAAGTACTCATATAATAATCTGGTCTGGAGTCTCCTCTCTTGCCCACATCCTGGCGCTGTCTCACTCCCTGCCTTCAGGATGGAAACTCATTGCACAGCACCTTAACCATGTATGTATTGAAGAAGGGGCTAAGATAATTAATTACCAAATATTTTGTTTTTTGGGGAGATTTGGTTTTATTGTTATAGTGAGCCACCATGGCAAAACGTTACCAGCAGAAACGCTGCTCCTGGTGTTTCACAATTTACCATCTTTGTAAAAAATGAGGAAAGTATTTGTAATCATATCGAAACTTCTAGTCATAAAAATTTGTTCGCACTGCCTCTAAAAAATGGCAGCAAATTGTGACTTAATGGGTGCAGGCTAGAGCTCTGATTTCCTGCTACACCTCTGCTTTTCCTGCTCTCAAGTTAGATATCCATCATGCCAAAGTCTAACTAGTTAGATGTTGCAGAAGCATGCAATAATGAAGTGTGACCTTCAACCTTCAAATCTGCTTGTGTAGATCAGAGCTCAAAACAAAACTAAAGACAAATTCTTGATTTTGTTGCTCCTGTAGGAGTGAATGGTTTGTGTCACAAAAATTTGCAAGTGTTACTGAGTGAAACCTTTTATTATTAACATTTTTTTTTTATAACTCTAGGCATTACTCCACTCAGTGCCAACTTTAGCAGAGATCTAATTAAGATAAATAGATAAAAACATTCATACAGATATGCACCAAACTGATGTTTTAGGAAAATTAATGTCACGGTGATGAGGATAATGTTATTGGAGTTTTCACTGATTGCATTCAAGATTTGTAATAAAACCCAAGTATAAATGTTACAAGGTCAGAGGGCTTGGATTTTTTTTTTTTTTTTTTTTTTTGCTGTAAGTGTCACATATCCTCACCATCCACACCGTCAGTGCACTTCAATCCACTGGCCCATCACTTGCAGCAACAACCCTGGCACTGCATTGACAGAAGGGGTTGTCAGAAAGGTCATGCCCTGAGGTGAAGGAGTCAGGCATTCTCCATCATTCCACGTTGTGACACATGACTGATGGCACCAGAGCCTCGCTTCGTGATGAGGTGGTTAACAACAACAGAAAACGTGAGCTCCTTGACCTTTTAGTTTTGTTACTTTCTCTTTGCCTTTATGACAGCTCCTATCTTTTCCCCTGCCTTTTTTTTTGTATTTATAATCAGAATTTTTCTTTTATACAGCCCTGCTATACTAAGCCATCCTCTTTAGAGGTGAGAAATCACCTTGGTGCACTCACATGCCATCGATGATGACACACATTTGGCCTATTAAGTCTTGCTGTATCATATCATAACTAGGTGTTGGACCACATGCAGTGACTAATGCCACTGACGCTGGTGAATTGATAATTGTTTGCACATGATAAACAACATATTCCTCACTGTAACTGAGTCATCTCTTGCCTAATGATGTCATGGCAGATATGCAATCAGGGAACATATTAACTCAGTATGTCTCAACTCAGTGGTGATGACACTAATGCCATGTTTTTGTTTGATAATCTTTTTATTATGACTTTTTTTTTCTTCTTATGTTTGTTTTCTTACCATCTAATGCACAAAATATACAGTGTAGCGTATATGACAAGTGTGTTCCATTCTTCCCTCAACGCAGTTTTTTAACTTACTAAAGAAGTAGATCCATTTCTGTCTGCCTGAAAAGCCCACCCTGCTATTACTGATTGTCGTTCCATCCACATGAGTTTGTATGAATAAAGAACTCATCTTCTATATCAGGAAATGATAAAATGTCATATGCCTTTCAGAAGACTTGTAACATGGGAGGCTTCCTTCACCTCCTTTTGAAATATGAAAGTAAAAGGCAAAAAACTATTTAAGGAGACGAAGGAAAGAAACTCAATGTTCTCTGCGGAGAAATGAAAATAAAGAGGAATCACAGGCTTAGGAGGGCTGGTTAGAGAGCACAGAGCTCACATCCACTCCCTAATGCTCCAGTGACCCCAATATGACTCCCTGATACTAAAGGTCATGCCCGCCTCTTGTCTCCCTCGGCAAATGTGCGATCCACAATCACTCAACCCAACCCTCCCCTCCCCATAACCACC
>JAPZDT010000007.1:17638356-17653744 GCA_029814675.1 Acanthurus coeruleus | reverse complement strand
TTAGCTAAGTGTTTTAAGAATGTTAACATTTGCTATTGAATTACTGCTTAACATAAAGTACAGCTAATGCTGATGCAAGTCACTGATTTTGCAGTCATTTTAATTAATCAAATGGACAGCTAATGGCACTGGATTACCTTGGAAATCACTAATCACTTACCATGTGAGGACCATCATGTCTTTTCAAAATTTCCACAGTATAGTACACAACATATTTTGTACAAAGCTAAAAATGTCTGAAAATTGAAAGATAAAGATAACATGAGGTATTAAAAATTATTACTATTAATATTATAATTTCTTTTAGAAGTCAGTGAATCACTAAAGTCCACAGGATCCATTATCTGGAAATCAAAAATGTCAAATATTTTGCTAATTTATTCATTAGATGTAAAAATATTTTAGTGGATTAGTGAATATTTTAACCTGCTGGAAGAAAAGTTTGGATAACCAAATTCATTATGATTCATCCCTTAGGAGTGGTGAATACCTGTGCTAAATTAAATGGCAATCCATCCAATGGCATTCTGGAAAGGGCTGCACTGGCCAATCAACACTGCCATCCCAAGAGCCACACTGTTAGTGTGGCCAAAAACAGAAACTGAATATATTTCTTAAATAAAAGGCACTGAGTTAAAAACAAACGCATTTATAAATTAAATAAATTTTCACGTTGTCATTACTGTCTTAGTATTAAGAATTACTCTCCGCCCTCTAAATCTGTGAAGTTGTAATTTTATTAACACAATCTAGTATCTGTTATACATTTATAAACTCTAGAGATGCTGTTATTTTTTTTTACAGGCTTCAGTGTGCTTGTGTAACAAGGAGCAACATCACACAGAGAATGTTTGTGTGGGTTTGTGTGCACATGCATGTGCCTGAGCGAGGCAGAGTGTGTGCTTGCTTGTTTTCATCATTAAATATGAGGGTCATAGTTAGGGGTCCTTCCTGGCCTAAGGCGCAGCCCTTTGCTATATTTATTGTTGGTAATGCAGCAACTGTCAAGTCTAATTGAGAACTATAGGGTGAATGTATCTGGGGCATTTAATAGCATCAAGACTCTTAATAAAATAATTAAAAGCAAGATTCTTTTTGTCTTTTCCACTGCCCCGCTCCATGTTTCTTACTCTAACCTTTGCCGACCTGCTTTCAAAACATCTCCGCTGTCAGCCGCAGGACGAGCTGCTCTCATTTTGGAGATCTGGGGAGGGGGGTTGTTTGAGAGGGAGGGAGTTCAAAGAAGGGGTAGAAGCCTGATGGGTAGCATCTTTAACAAGCATGAGCAAAGAATAGTTTAACTTGACAGTCAACCCGGGACATCGTGACTCTGCACTCAAAAGGAGCCATCGATTTTCAATAATGGGGAATTTCCGTGTGGACTTAGACCTGTGTGTGAACCTAAGCCTGAATCTGAATCAAGAGTTTACATTAGTTAATATAACAAGAGACACTGAGTCATTAGATTTAAAGGGTGAAGCTTAAATCATTCTTTCGAATGCAGATCATGACATTTAGATGTGTAACTTAATTTGTCAATCTGGAAAAAAAGTATTCACTCCTGAAGTTTTCTTCAATCCTTGATGTTAACCCAGGTTGACATAAGCCCTTAAAGTAACTTGTAAACAATTCCCTCCAAAGTGGCTTAAACCGTGTCACTGTTGCAGTGCTGGAGTCGTGTTCAGATAGCCCCCTCCCTGAAAAGTGTCTGCGCCTAAACATGGTTCACCTTTACAAGCTTTTAAGCAACTTAACATGGATTTATCCAGTGTAATGATTCTGTGAAGGTGCTGCTCAAGGTACCTTTTGAAGATGTGTTTCTCAGCCCCCTGAATAACAGTGCAGAGGTCTGCCAACCCTCTGAGCTAATACTCCAAATCCACTAATCCAGCCGTCTTTAAGAGATCTCAACGGCAGTTGGATGGAATAATTAAAGGCTGGAATAATTAGCTCGGAATCAGTGGATGGGGGATGATTAAATTGATGAGAGTAGGTTTTTTGTGGTCTGGCTGAGTTCACGCTTTGCTGGACTGGGACTCTATGAGAGGAATGATTGAAGATGCATCTGTCTTTTTCCCTCAGAGGTTGAACAGGCAAGTGAGTGGTGTTTTGGGGTATTTTAAATGTTGTCTTTTTCTCCATTGTATGACTTGAGGTGAGAAGAATTTAGTCTCCACCCCAGTCTTGCTGGTGGTGGGACAGCTAACCTGACCAAAGTAATGAGTATGCCATAGGTGCTAATACAGGCCTGTCTGCTCCTGAAGAAGGCGAACTTAGCTAAAAGAGAGCAGGCAAATATGAATATTAGCATTAGATTAACATTAACTGCTCTGGTGACAACCCTATAAGTAGCTAGCTTGGAGGCAGCAAGGACCTGCCAGCCTGGAGAACTGACAAGTGTGTGAAACAGGATCACGTAAAGCTCAGCAAAGAGCACCTTCCTGGGCAATAACCCAGAGTGGCATCACTCACCCCACTTCACCTTAGAAGTCGGGCAAGTCGCCGGAAACTTTTGAAGAGTAGAAAATATGTTAAAGACCGACGAAGTGTGGTCGAAGTGTGCATGGAAAGATAACAGATAATGAGGGAACATGTAAAAAGTGAGTGAAAATCCTGATTCATCACCTTGTGAAGAGAGACGGTAAGCAGCAGAGGCAGGAGCAAGGAAGAGGTAATCAGAAGGAAACAAGGGGCATCCAAAAGGCCTGAATATGTCAGAGCGGTAAAGGCGGACAGCCGCCTTTTTCAGAATTGTTTGCTTTCCTCCCTAGACATTGTGTCTGAATCAACCAATCCGTCAGGCTCGCCTGCTTCTATTTTTTGTCTTTTTACATTCATTTCTCCGAACAGAAGCCTTTGCATATACCCCCAGAAAAAGACAAAAGATGGTTAGCCAAGTAAAAACGGAAAGAAGGGGAGAAATCACAAACTCTTGAGACTGTGGGGTACTTTGTGTTTTGTCTGTAAGTACAAATTCAGAGTGACATATGAGGAGTTTTCCCCCCTCCCGCCTCATCTTGGAGGGAGAGGGCTGAAGAGGAGTGTGTGTGAGGAGGGGTGGATTTCAGAGGCTATGCAGCATTTGCGATGCAGCGTAGGGTTGTTGATGCGAGCCATGTTGAGGATGATGGAGCTGAGAGGCTTAACTAATTTTGGAAAGAGAGAGCAGGAGGAGGAGAGCGGAGGGGGGATTTGGGGCCTTTTGTTACAGCCTGTTTGATCTGGGAATTTGAAAAAAAAAATGGCCCAGAGATGTCGTGAAAATGAGAGAATTACTGCTTAGGTCCCTCACTCTTCTTCTTTATCAAACTCAAGTAGCACAGGAATTCAAATGCACTCCCAAGTAAAAGCAGCAGATATTTTTCTTCCCCCCCCTCTTGCTTACAGATAATAACTGGATCTAGTTAAACCCTGATTGTTAATTGCTAATTACTCGTCGTACATGAGAAGCCAGGAGAGCGTAGCTAAGCTGATCAAATGAGTCTTCGCTCTGAAGCTTGTAGGTTTTCCAGTTTTGTCTTGTCTTCATGTTGTTGAGGCATTCTGGATGGTCTTGTTTTTTTTTGACGAGATAAAGACAGATTTTTGTCGTTGAGTGGGGAAAAAAAGAGGAGGGGGGGCTCCCTCCTCATTTTCCCCTGGGTGTTATCATAGATACTTGATTTAAACCTTTCATGGGTTAACCAAAGCACATCCTGCAGGTGTTTTTTCTCTGGAATACAGCTCTCGGTTCCCCTGCATTAAGCGAGCAGTTTGGCCTTGGTTCAATGGGCTTGATTGTCGAAAAAGATGAGACTCAATTACTCAAAAATGCTCAAACTGGCACTGTGTGTTTCTGTGGCACAAAAAAGGATTTTGAGGTTTTAATGGAGGTTTAAAGGCTTTAAAGGTAATGTTTGGCCACAATCGCTCAGCTACAAAGCACTATCTCAGAATCACTTTATCAGATGGTTTTATGAAATTCAGGAAAGCAGCATTAAGATCAGTCATGCCAGGTGGATTATTTCAGGGTGTTTACCTACTTTAATTTACTCCCCTTGTTGTATGTGTGTGTTCTTTTACTCCTCAGTGGCTTTTGTCTTGCCTCTCACCCCCTTGATTTCTCCCTCCCTCCTTTCCTCCACCAGCTACCTGAGGAGCTGTCAGTCTGTATTGCAGCGCTGTCGGTTCAGCCTGTCAGGCTGAGGGACGTGTTCTGATCAGCCGTGTACACTGATAGACCTGTCAGGTGAGATTACAGCAGCAAGTAAAGACGTGTGCAGACAGGTACATGTAATGTGACAAGACTCCCTCATCCCTCCACCACAACCCCTTCCCTGCTTACCTTCAACCCCCCCCCCCCCCACACACACACACACACACACACTTCCGAAAAATAAATATCCATGTGCTGGAAGTTGGAAGAGTGCACAAGGGATGAGCATGTTTCCTGACGAGTTGAGGGAAACTTTTCTTTTGAGCCTGAGCGGATGTGATGCAGCCACGTGATGGAGTATGGCACAGGCATCAGTTGAATATCATGCTAACTTGCAATTTAAAAGCTATTTCTGCACATTTCTGTTCTGTAAGAATTTAAAGGTAAAAGATTTTTGCCACCATCAACCAAAGCACTGAGACTTTACACTGCAGCTGATGGTGTAAATTGCAACTTCAAAATAGTAGTAAATAGATATTGTGAAAATGTAACCAATTTTCCGTTTAGTCCATTATCTCACTGACATGAGGTGCAGTATGTGAGCTACATGCAAGTTGTATTTGATTGGATATTTTTTTTCAAGTCAGGACTTGATGTTTGCTTACTCTGGCCCACAGTTTTCCCCTGGGACAAGTTCTTAAGTCTTTACAAAGTTGAGATTTAGAAATCACTAAATTAAAACATATGTATGGCATAAACTGGTAAGATTTGTTATTGCTCAATAATTTTACACACTGCCAGGAATAAATGGTGCATAGCTAACTGACAAAAGAAATAATGTATGCTTATGCCAACCTTTTTGTCACAACTGCTAAATACTACTTTAAAACTTGTACAACTTATTTATAAGGACTTAAAGAGGACTATGTACCAACATTTTGTAAAAAAATATATAAATAAAATACAGAAGGTTGATACATTTAATCACAAGACCTGAGAGGCTAAGCTATCTTGCCAAAACCCAGGTTTAATCCATTTCACCCATTTTTAGTTGGTACAATGAGTGGACATTCACTGCACGGAGAGTGGTAGATAGAGGTGAGGGGCCAAACGACAAATTTGTACCCTATAACCTCCGAAAAGGTAAACCCGTCCATGTCTGATACAATCTAATCCTAATGTCAAGCACCATTACTGAGAGAGCAAACTGGTCACAAAAAGAGAATACCAAAATTTTTAAATTTGAAGTTTAAGGATGTTTGTTATTTTATGTATATATATATTCAAATTTTGAAGTCACACACAAATGTGATTAAAACAAGAGAAGGTATAGCAGATAGTTTTGCTCCCACATCGTCTCAGTTTAACATGTGGGTTTACCACTGTGATTAGACATAAACAGTCAATTATTCACCTTCAGCAGTCGAAAATAAAGTATAGTGTCAGCAGTGTGATGGTAGCTTCATATTATGATGTCACATAAGCAGCGAGATAAATATGGCAATCAGTGTGTTTGCCTTTCTCTCTACACAGCAGCCACACCGCTTCAGTGTATCCACACATCAGTGCACAGTGGCAGCTCTGCCACATCAGGTCTCACCCGCTCCAAAACCTCTGTGCAGCTGTAAACTGTTGACTTCTATCTGCTCCTTTGGCCCAGTGGGTCATGTCCTGAAGGACTATGGGTAAAAATACAAAAAAGTTGCGCAAACACTGGGATTGTTGCAGCAAATGAGAAAAGAGCAGGAAGTGAGGGAGGATGTGAGGAGGAGGAGGAGGCTGATGGTGGTAGTGGGTGGGGGTGGGAGGGTAGGGGATGGCTCATGCCAAGTGACACAAACCCCCCTTGGCAGCCTAATTAAATTTTCCACTTTTCCACACTCACATTAAGCCTCCATTGAGCCGGAAGGAATGGACGCACCAGAGGAGTCGACCCCAGGAAGAAGATCAACCACCACCAACCCCCCTGCTTTCTTCCCATTGCTCCCTGCAGTTCCACTGTTCTGTTTTAATAGATGGCCGTTAAACCACAACACATTACAGACTCAATATATGACTTCTTTATTTTCAGGTATCTTTCTGCCATTTGGTTGTTACTTTAAGAATATGTAAAGTCTCAAACAGAGGTATGTTCCCCGTGCGTCTCTCTTTGATTGACAGGTGTCTCCATGTATCACACTCAGTAGTGATTACAGCTTACTCGTCCATCTTCTGTTTTCGCTCCAAACGACTGACACCACGGCAGCAAGTTTCAAAACAACCCTTCAGAAGCCCATGGGAAATGACAGAGATTCTACGTCCACACTGTTGGTTCTAAGAACGAAAAAACGCTGGGTTGATTCTGCGTTAGCCTGTCCCATACAAGACGCCTGGGGGGAAACACATGGATGATGTTTTGCTCATGAACATATGGAAGTTCCAACCCACATTTGGTCCCATGGCAGGCACAAAATAATACAGTTCAAAATTATAGGTTCACAGGTGATGTTTACACTTACTTTATCATTTTCTTCTCAACTTTGATGATGAACAGCATTGGCCAAAATACTGATTCTCAGAAGAAAAACCATTCCTAGTCTAATGAAAAATCATTTCTGTAATTTTATTTAAAAAAAAACTTGTATTAAAAACCTCAAATGTCAGTCTACGTGGGATAATCCTTGAGGAACCTCTCCTGCTTTGTTTGAGGACATTGGGTAGATCTATGCTTTTAGCCACACAAATAAAATGTCCATATGTATCAATGCCTATTAAATTTTGTACAGACATAGTTGGTCCTCAGAGGAAAAACTGTAGTAATGCTAATCCTTGAACCTTTCAAATAGTTACATCGTCAGATCAAAAATTTTACATATACGATAGCCTCAGTCACAAGTATACATTGTGTTTACCGCTAATTAGCAATGGTTTGCATGCTAAAAGGAAAAACATAAGATAAAGGACTTAAATCTTATCTGTTAAATTTCTTTGTGTAACCTCATTGTTTTTAGTATTTTAGCATTATGACATAGCAGGACAGCTATGCCACATGGCAGTCTATAGCACAACTAATATGCTAACACTGCTAACACTTCATAAAGTGTTATCTTATCTTGTCTTCTCTTATCTTAAGTCACATTCAGATTGTATTTATTTTTGATGGGAGGTTGGGTGATTCAATATGTGCTTGTCTGTGATTTTATTACCCTGTAGGCCTTTTTTGGGTGATTTTCAACACTGCCTCTATGATTATTACAGCCACAATCACCTATTGTTTTTCAGAAAGAGGAGGGTGAAAGACTATGATATCTTGCACTTACCAGTGTAACTGCAAGACCTACCCCTATTCTATTTCTAATAAACTATATCCAGATGTTCCATGCATCTGCTTACTGCTGGCATTTGCCTTGCCTAACCCTAACCCTAAAAACTTCACAAGATTTGGAGGAGAGCAACTCATCCACAGTAGGTAACATTTGTGTTCCTATTGAGAAGTGCCACAAACTGGTGCCTGTAGGGGTTGCTAGCTAGCCAGCCAATGGTTGCACCCATGACTGATTAGGACTGGGTAGATGGACCACAAAATGTTGGGAGGGGGATGAATACAGCCAGGCTATTCTGGGTGGTGGCACTTGGTGCGGATCTGAGCTGAAGCTGAAGGTAGCTAGTCTGTAGGGTGAGTTTCCTGGGTTAGGTAAGGGTAGTTATTACAGAAAAATAGGGGTTTGACAGTAGCTTCTCAGTTTGTGTAGAGGTGTGAGAGGCTATAATATGAACCACATCCTTCAACATAAAAGTATAAATTTGTTGTCTACAAGGCCAGTCCGTTGAGAGAGCTTCAGCCAACTCACAGTCTGGACTGCTGGCTAGCGAGCAACTCTTGCAGGTGTAAGTTTGCTATCATACTGGGCAATGGTACACACTAAATATGCCAGCTGCAGTACATGCTAAAAGTACAAAGAAAAAGTGTACGATTTGGAACGCAGCCATGGTAACAATAATAAACATGGGGGTAATGTTGTGAAGAGGTTGCAGTTTGGTTATGTCATAACAACAATAAACACACTTCTTGAACCAACTCGCCAACTAGGTTAAATTTAGGCATAAAAACTTTTGTTTAGATTTAGCAATGGATCAAAGTGGGTCAAAAGAAAAGCTAATTTGTTACATAAGTTCAGATATGTACATAAGATAAATGTTATGTAGCGAAAACAATGTGACAAAATAATGTTGACTACTGGTTTCAAAAGGGACACAAACTGCAGTCTTCTAGTTGAAAGTACTGCACTGAATCCATCCACTCCAACCTCCTCCCTGCACAGACATTTGTCACTCATGCCAGCTCAATCTTACTGCGAAAATAAACCAAGACAACGTGTATTAGTCTAGAATAAAAAAAAGCTTCACAGTGGCATGTTAGGAACTGAATGTGATGTTGGCACAAATGAAGCTGAACATAAAGAATTGTGTATGTTAACATGAAGAAAAACATGACTGCATCTTGAACAAGCCAACAGTGCTAATCTCCCCTAAGCTTTGACAGGATGTCGGGTAAAGTTTTCCAACACAACACTGCTTGACTGAGAAACTCAGTAGCTATGAAAATAAAACTGTATCTTAAATTAATGACTTTTTCTGCCTTTACAGTAATAGCATGATCCCACCTCCAGTGTTGGAAAGCTTTGGGACTTGTTGTTATAAACACTTTTACCACTTTCTGGGAAAATTCTGTTTTCGGTGCACAAGATGTGGTGTTTTTCCATACTTCCAGAAAAAATGGGTAGTCATGTAGCTGAACAGATCAAAAGCCCTGAAACTCCTACGTCATCAACCAAAAATCTAAGATAACATGATACCACTGTGCCACCCACACTTTCATTTTAACAGGCAATTTCTAGAAAATGTAGTGAAGAAAACAAGAACAATGAAGCACCACAGATGCTCCAAGACTAAAAACAAACGACCTTAACAAACTCGCATATGTCTTTTAGGTAAAAAAGCCCCTTCTTCTTTAAACTTCAGAATGGTTAAGTTCAAGTCAGAAAGGAGAATGATAGTTTTTCAGCTGAGGTCAAACAACAACCGGACAACTCAGTTCCTCAACCAAAACCCATGAACATTCCAAGCTGCACAACCCTAAGCTTGCTCTCAGACCAGCATACTCATAAATTACACTGACAACCTTGTTGACGGAGTGAGATAAACTTGCCCATTGTGTGCACACTGCGGCTGCACTGAGACGGGTCACACAGATACGCTATTTGATTTGACTGTTTCAGGCCAACAACGAGGAAAACAACATGCACAGACCAAAACAAAATAATACGCAAATTTAAAGCCCATTTTTTGTCAGACAGCCAATATTTGTCCCTTCCTTGGTTTCGAATATTGAGTGGGAAAGAGGGGGGAGACTTTTGTTTTCCTCCACTGAAAACAAGCGGTCCAGTAAAAGTGGAAGGAATAGCGGGGTCCTGTTTGTTTGCGAGCTGCAGGTGGCTGTGTTGACCACTCAGTGCCTGCTCAGAAGTCCCCGGACCACTCGTTCCTTTCTTCGTTCAGACCCTGTTATTTGTTCAGTTCTTCCACCATGTGCTCTAATGTTTCCCCTTCTCTCTCCGCTGTTTTTTGCTTGAGCAGCGTTCCATTCTTCTTTGTCTCAAAGTACAGCGCGTCTGTGACGCACTTCCTTCCATTGTATCAGGAACTGATACCTTAATGCTTGTGAAGTTACTGTCAAGAGTGTGTTGGGGTGTGTTGAAAGGTACTGCATGCTCAGTACAGGTAAATATGTGTCTCCACTTGACTTTTTGCCTGTGTTCATTTAATTAAATAGAGATGCCTGATAGAATTAAGTATCTTGCTTTACTGCAACCTCCTTAGATTTGCCACCTCAAACTGCACAGTAACCTGACAACAAACTAGAGGACATTGTGTCAGATAAGGTCACTTAGTTTATTTCCTTGCTGTAGCAAACAAACAAGGAAACACTTAGCTTTCATGTGATGGCATGCAATAGGGTGCCCCAGACCTTTGATTCCCACCTCTTATGTAAGTTTAAGGACCAGCAGAAATTTCATGTTAAGGATATTTTTGTCTCATCTAGACACTGTATCAGTTAAAATGCATTTGTTTACTGTAAAAAGAAGCTCAGCTCCACATCCAGCAGCGTGGATGTGTAGGCAGGTTTCAGGTTGCAGCTCTTTAACAGCATATAAGCCCTGCAGGGATGGAAGCAGTTCTCCCCACTGCTACCTTTCCTTTGAACTACATGAACCCATGTTTATGTAAGTAGAACCTCTTGACATAATTAATATTCAGCAATATGACATATTTAGCATCAAGCTTAATAATAACTATAGGAAAACCTGAACATTCCCTTAGGTTTGATGGTTTGGAAACTCTATATATTCTACCTGTAAATATATCAGGAATATTGATCTCTTTTTATTATAAGAGTAGCTTTAAGTTTTGGGAAACTTGCTCATTTGTTTCCTTCCAACAGTTAGACTAAAATATCAATACCACTCTTGTATCTGTCCAGTAAATAAACGACTAGATCAAGCCTTTAAACAGCTAGATTTGTTTTGTCTTCCTGCAGTTGTTTGTTCAATCTTTACAAAAACCAAAGTGTAAAAACAACGTGTGGTTTTAGGGGTAATCCCAGCTAACTGTCTCCTGGCTACGTAGAATAAAAGCTTGAGACCAGTGATGATTTTTTTTTTTTCATTTAAATCTTGGCAAGAGAGCAAAAAGCAGAGGTGTGGACTCAAGTCACAAACTTACAGTCGAGTCAGATTTGAGTCATGAATTTTTTGATTTTGATATTTTAATTTTCGTGTCAAAAGCCATCAGAGATTTGTAACTGGACTTGGAGTCAATACCTGCAACTTTACTTGGTCTGGAGCATTTTGCCTTGAAAATCCTTGACATTTACCTCACACCCAAAAAAGTATGTAATTTAAAAAATGGGCTACTAATCAGTGTATTTCCTCTCATTTCCTGATTTAACAGCATTGTATCAAGTTACAAGAGTAAGCCATAGTAAATTAACATAAGTAGAGTTAGATGTTAATTCAAAAATAAAGATACCAAAGTTGATTTTGCATACAAAACCTATATGGTGGTTCAAAATAAAGATAATATAAATATAAATAAAGGAAAGCAAAAACACTTCAAACTTCATTAAATATTTCAAATTGCACAAACAGTCAAAGCTCTGACATTAAAATAACATTACTGTTTGTGAAAACAGATTATAACTTGTTCAAGATTTAGTATGTGACTTGGGTCTTGACTTTAGAGTTCACTGAGTACTTTTCTCTCTTGACTAGGGACTAATGATTTGGTCCCACATCTAATGAATAGGCAAACTCCCCAAGATGTAACTTATTTCTTTTAAGTGGCTATAATGGATATTAAAGGGGCCGCTTGAGGTGATGAACCTGCAGAGAATTATCACCTGAATCTGCAACACCACTCAGCTTAATGGAGCTATGTAGAGAGTTTCTGCCAACTGTTAGCAGTCAGGCATGCAGCTTCACTGGTTCTCTCGCTATCACAGTGTTTTTTTAGCCACGGCACGAAGCTGTTTTAGTGAAAAAGCTCTAAAAGCAGACAGACACAATTAGCTGGTGAACACAGTGGAGCATGTAGCAACTAAAGAGCCAGATATTCCCATCAGGAGATGGAAGAGATACAAAAATAGAGCTAAAAGAGAGTGAATATTGGATTTACATTTATCATATGGACACAAACATGACTCCAAATGAATGACAATTTTGCTTTGTAACTGCTGGATGTGTAATTAAGCAACTGTTTGCTGACAAGTTTGCCACATTTTTTTGCCCTAATGTGTGTGAGAAATGGATTTTTAATAAATGGCCAAAATTATAAAGACAGAGATATCTAGAATTATAATCTTTACTTTATACATACAATTTGTTGACAATTGTAAGTCAGGCAGCACACCTCTTCCTCCCACTGTCCAAAAAAGGCCAAAATATCCTCGATACAGACGCTGCTTTCTTGTGCTGGTGAAGTAATTTGGAGTCAGGATCTGTGCAATAGTGATGGGTGGATGGAGCCGCAGCGTTGCAGTCCTGCAAATGCTAGATAGCGGCAGCTATTAGTCATTAGAGGACACCCTCCCCCATTTTTTGCAATCAAATTACTAATTAAAACCTAAATTTACCAGAAAAAATCGCACTTGAACATTCTCCTAGTAAAAAATCTTTAGGGAAAATTTGTTTGACATGTACTCTATTTAGTTTGCCCCATGTCACATCTGCTAGCATAAGAGGATTTATCTCCTATATACAGTACTGCAGCCAAACACCAGGGTGTAATTCTGATGTTTCTTTTTCACTTGTGATGAGGTGTAATGTCATCAGTCCTTATACAGCCATGCTCAGGCACCAAAAACACTGGATCCTACATATCACATAATAAAGCTTGTTAAAGTTTGTCATTTGACCTCAGCATGGTAGGTGCCCACATCTTTGTAACTTCATTACTGGTTTGTAATGTGAGGTTCCACCTACAAAACTTAATATCCACAAAAGACAATATGCAACAGTTTTCACATGCCGAGTAGAACTTTCCAGTGATGAGCAAACAGATCAGCATGTGTTAAACTGTCACCTTTAATTTGTGTCACTAGATGCTAAAAATACGCAAAATTGTAGGCATGTTATTAGTCTACTAACATTTCTAATGTTCATCTATTCCCACCTAAAACTGTCACTGAATATTTGAAAGTGTTAATTGTTTCTGCATATGGGATCTGGCATTCAAACTGAATGAAGTCTTGATAGCCTGCATGTGAACAAGAGAAAGATGCTGTTCTAGCAGCTGCGCTGCTTTCTGCATACCTGAATGTGATTGGCCTTATTGGAGGATATGCAGCCAATGAATTCATATTCTTCTCTACACAATCTCACACTCCAGAGGTCAAGAATGATCAAATTATCCCACTGCGCTGTTGTGTTTGACTGCTTTACATGAGTCACCAAGGCAACCAGTAAATGAAATCACTGGATGGTTGGATGGAAGGATGGTTACTTTAATTCACAGGAGCTGTCTGCCAGTCTGGCATCCAGCTTCTTTTTAAAGCCCTGTTCTTGCACAGTGGGCATCCTGATGAAACTGCTGATTAGATTTCTATTTTAAAAGGTCCAACTTGTACAAGACACTGACAAGAGAGCACATGCTTGCCACTGCATTGTCAGTGCAAACCCAGTTATACAGGATAGTTTCAACAGATTTTATGTCATTGTCAGCATTGTGGGGAAAGAGAAGGGCAAGTGTTGCTCACAGGCCCATAGTTTTCTTCATCATGCAGTGAACTTAGCAGACATGCATTGCTATTTCTCTTCTGCATTGCTTCCATAAACAGTGTATTAACTGTGTAAGCTACTAGTGCAGCAATAAATCCCACTGTCAGTCACACTGATTGTTCTTTAACCCACTCTCTGTGCTCCTAGTCAGCACTTTGCTGCCTGCGTGTGTCCAGAACCTGAGCTGTGAGATTAGCCATGCTGATCATGTTGAGCTATTATCTAGGTTAAGGTATTACGACAAGACAAGTGAGTGACGCTAAACAGAAGAAAACAAAGGACGGCAAGGGCAAAAAAAAAAAAGCCATTATAATGCTAAACAAAAAAACATTGTGAATTCTGCACTTGCTGGTCTGAGGAAAAATTTTCAGTTCTGTAAAAACTGTAAAACTTTCTTCTCTCCGTCTCACTAAGCTTTCTTCCTGCTAATTATTTAGCAACAAAGTAACCAGTGATAACATATGTTATAAATGCACCTTTAAGTGGTTTTACAGTCTATCTGAATCAATTTGATTCTAAAAAAAAACTTAAATGGAGAATGTTTTTTTCTCACTAATAGAAAATGAACCTGAATGAAACCTACATGTGATCAAAGTGGACTAATGATATTAAATGACCCTTCATCATGTGAGAGCTATTTGAGGCTTTGCATGGCGCATGTTACTGATTTGCCCAAAATATCATATTCTAAAAATAATATCTGATGATAACAGCATAGCCAATGGTAGCCAATGGTACTCCATTCCTTCAAAAGAATATGAAGTTACTCAATGTAAAAATGTTCACTTAGAAGTAAAAGTACATAAAAGTACATTTAAAACAGAAGTATCATCAGCAAAATGCCCAAAAATGTCTTTGAAAAATTAAATGGTAAAACATAGTTAAATTTAGCATTAACGTGTTATTAATTAAAAGTATATAATAGCCTTAATGAGAATGTGTAAATAAATAAATAAATAAATACTTGACAACAGTACTTAAGTGCAGTACTCTAGTAAATGTATTTTCCTAGTTTCCACCACCGGTAGAAGCCTCAGAAGAATGTATGATATGTATGCCTATCTGTAAATTAAATGTAGAAAATTTTGCTCACCATAGAGCCGCATGTGCACTAGTAAAAATTACATGCTCACAATCAAACTCCTGTTTTTTTTTAAATTTATGCTGCACAAAAGTGGAAAAAGGGAAAAAAGACACTGTACAACTGACTGAGACAGGTTTTAACATTATATGTTTATTAGTGACAACAATAAGTACACTTTCCTAAAATACCTGTGGCATTTTGTGTGGCATGATTACTACTCATGTTTTTATTAATAATTAATGTTTTAGATGCAAAGCACATTCTGTGCATAAATTGATATTGCAGCTACATTATCTATTGGGTATATGCTTTTAATGAACTAGAGTAGAAATTAAACAAAATGTTCTACTCTGAGTGCTGCAGCAGCAGCATAATGCTCTGCACCATTTAGCCTAATCTAATTTTAATGAGTCAATTTTTTTTATTACTCTTGATCAAAAGCACGTGGCTAAACTGCCATTTATTTAGTCTCCCATTCGGATTTAGCAGACGGGTACTTGAAGGCAGCATTAGGGCCACCAGCCCTCTTGCGTCACAAGCATCGGCCATGGCCAGGTAAGCCTCTTGCGTGTGGCCTGTCAGTGAACATAATTCCTGTATAGATGGCAGCCTGGATGAGATGTTCTGTATGGAGCTGATTCCTTATGATGTGTGATGGAGAGACACCGACGCATCAGTGGCGCACGACCTGCGGATCAGCCGGCCTCAGTGCGCACACTGACCCATAAGCCTGTATCTATCACCCGAGCTGACCTACATGAGTCTTTGCACTGCAGAGCTGAAGCGCACAACTTTTTTTTTTTTAAATCCCCATTTCTGTTATTTACCATTAACATGCATTAAACTAATGACAAA
>JAPZDT010000007.1:17080344-17090463 GCA_029814675.1 Acanthurus coeruleus | reverse complement strand
TTTATTACTAGATTTAGCGAAAGCATAGCTTCCACATGCCACACCAGTCGGTGGCAGTAATGTACCATCGAGCTGTTACTGCCCACTATTACATATCAAGAAGATGATGAAGAAGAACTTTAAAAAGCGAAGAAGAGAGAGCTGATACGTTTGATGTTAGACGTTGTAAATACATGAAAGAAGTACGGATTGGTGATAGACTAGTCTTAGTGACGTTACCGAAATGGAAATTGTGAACAGCGACGAAAGCGATATCGAAGCTATAGTTAACCGCTGGTTAGTGGACTATTATTCGTCCCTGGCTCTAGAGTTGTATGAAAGAGAGAAATACGCGGACTTCTGTGGCATTAGACGTGTAATTGACAGTAAGTATCTAAACGAACTTCCTGCCAGCTTTTCTGTTCTTGCTGAACAGTCACGTTTGACGTTAGACGGTGTATCGGACCAACTTTGATGTTGCAGTCCTTATATGCATCGCTGGTTAAGTTTGAAATGTACTTCATCTTGGTCGTTGACCGTAATATTCTTCAACAGAAAGCTAGCTCAGGCTTAGGCTAGTTCGCGGGTGTTTCTGACACTAAGGATCCTACTTCTTTTCTTTGAAAACCCGCCCTACTGTGCCTCTAATTGGTCGCTTTACGGGCTTTCCGTGCAATTCCCTAATACAGTCAATGGTAATTCCATGCCTAAATCATGGCATCTTTAATGTCCAAACCTTACCAATACATTCAACGAAGGAAACCAATCATTGGTCAGTAGCGCGGGTCTCACCAGGAAAAGCAGTGGGCTCCATAGTAGCCGACACAAAGCACTTTCTTCTGGACTTTTTGAGACAGTCCTAAAAGGTCCCAAAGAGGAGTTCTGAAAAAATGATTGTTAATGCATTTAAGACTTACAAATCAACTTATCGTCATTCTGAAAATCTCTTCAAGTGCAAAAGCAAAAATAATTGTGCAAATACAATAAACCAGAAGTCTTCTGTGTCGTTTGTTTCAACAAAACAAGTCATGTCCTAATACTCGCAGGTGTTCCCTCTTAGCATATCCGACGGCAAATTGTTTTGGTCCTTTATCAATGTGTTTTTGTATTCATAGCATTTTAGGTTCAACTAAAATATCTTTAAAAAGTGAAAAAATAAGTGACATCAAGCAATTTCCCCAAAATTTGTACTGATTACGCTGTTTTTTAACATAAAAAAAAAAATTGTATGTTTTACCACTGTTTGTTTTGAAGTGTCCTTACTAAGTGTTTTGTAGTGCAAGCAATTTTCTGCATAATATAACAAAGTACAAAGCCAAGTGCGAATGTGAATTATTTACCTGTTATTTGAACAAGAAGTTTTAGGCAAAAGAAAAGTTCATTAATGGTTTTGTTACAGGTGTCATGGTTCGTCCTTTTGAGGCCACTGATGTTATGGAAACAAAGATGCGAGTATTGGACTTCCTCTGTTGCGTAAATCAGGGTGAAAATCTTGGTAAGATCAATATGAAAGCAATCATAGTGGCAAGTCTCAGTAATTTTGCTTACAATGTGTATTGTTGGGGATTTAATTATGCTGCATATTCTGTGCATAGTTGAGAACATTAAGCTAAGCCCTGTGCCAAAATGTTGAAATACACTGCTAAAAAATAGCAAGTAATTATTCACATAATTTGCAGTTTGACTGAAAATGTTATAGTGATGTTCCAGTTGGTTACATTTTTGATAAACATGACAGTTTCATAGTGTTGAATTATTGTTAAACCATTTTTCTACGCAAAAGAAAAATAAAAAATGCAAAATTTTCTAACACACAGAAGATATTGTCTTTGTGCAACTACCACAGCACTACACTGATGTACACATTTTGAACAATGCCTAATGTGAAATGATGCTGTTTATAGTTGCAACTAAACTCTAAAACTGAATCCAAGGCTTTTCTCTAAATCAATAGCTAAGCATAAATCCACTCTTACTGTCATGATTTGATTAATCACTACAGTGAATGTGGCTTTCTGTTTGCCCACAGATGCGTCATCTGAGTCTGACCAGTCAATAAGTCCTCTGGAATCAGCCTTAGTTTTGCTAAAACGAATCAACCAGGAAGTCAGTATTCCAAAGCAGGATTTTGAGAATGTATGCACTTCTCTTAAAGAGATGGTAGGTGTCTTTTTTTCATTAATTTTCAACTTCATTTGTTGTATTTGTCATTTACATTAATGTTCTGCATTGGCTCAACTATGGAGGCTGCAGACAGGAGGACATGCATATACACCTATTAAATCAAACTACGCTTTAGATATAATTGGAGTGCTTCTGTGTGTGTGTGTGTGTGTGTGTGTGTGTGTGTCCACTTCACCCTGTCTGGTCTGAATACATCAGCTCAAGATGACTGAGTGTGTGTATAAAAAAAGAAGAGGCTAGACATACAGGGTTCAGTCAGTCTTGAAAGTTAGAATACATATATTTTTTCTTATTTTTTCTGTTTTTCAAGAACGTATGAGTTATATGAATTCATATGATTTTAAAAATACTCCATAAAAATTGCTTCATTTTTCTAACATAATGTTTTTTAATACTACCAATCAATTGTAAACAAAAAGTATTTTAATATTTGAAATAGAATATTTTCATCATAATATTTTTAAGTCTAATTTTAGGCAGTTCTCATTTTGGCAGTTCTCATTCAATGGCAGTTCTCATTTTTCATATGCTTTTAAAATATATAAATAGTGCTGTATCCACTGCATAAAAACATGTAAACTGTTAACTTTCAAATGCCATATTAACTCCTTTTAATGAAACTTGCTTTCATCAGGTTTGATTTAACAAATGTTTTTTAATATAAATTTCTGCTTTTAGATGGTGGTGATTTTCATTAAGAACAGTAAGTTTGACAAAGCAAAAGAGGTGCTGAACAAACACTTGAACAACACACCAGTGGTTGGCAAGGTGAGTCCAGTAAGACAACATGTTAATTCAGTATTTACTTATATTGATATATGCACAGTTGTCATATCAGCCTTCAAATCATACTCTCCAGTTGAAGCAAAATGGTCTGAATGCCTGATGAGGGTCAGGTTTAACAAATGCTTGGAGGGTTACACTCAGCTGAGTAAGACACCTCTTTAAGTACCCTAGGGCTGCTGCAGGGTCTGCAGGGCAGCCAGAATGTATTCTGGTATCCTTCTTTCCTCGCCTCATTAGCCATTATGGTTATCCTGACTGATGTTGAGGACTGCAGGGTGCTTTTGATGGGAGACACTGGTTGAAAAAATGTGAGAGAGGAGTTTAAGAGGGCAGACTGCAAGCAGCTGGTGAACTGGTGGGATGCAGTCTCAGGAAAAAACAGTCTTGCTTTTTGATTTTATTCAGGTCCCCTTCAATCACCTGATTGTGGTTATATGTTTTGCAAAAATAACTGACAGTTTGTATGACAAGCAGTGTATATGCATTTATGTATACATGGTTAAACACTAGGAGAGTAATGTTGCTAATTGAAGGCTGATAATACATATATTAGATATTAATATGTAACAAAAAAGCAGAGCTCAAGGGTTTCCATTTTCTTTCACAGGCCATAAGTTGCCATCTTGCCTTTAATCCTTTACGATTTGACTCACATGTCCATATATTTTGAATATGATGCTTAAACTATGCATTGTTCAACGTATTAATTCATTTAAGTATATTTTAGTTTGTGGTTATCTTAAATTGTGTTTATGGCATATGTTTCACAATTCTGAATTTCTGTGCTCTCTTTAGAAAGCTATATTCATGGGACTCATCAGACAAAAGAGCAAAAGACATGAAATCATTGAGCAAATTGACTTTCAACAGTTCAAGGAGGAGATGCTGACCTTTTGCCAGAGGCTCTTCCCAGTCAATGTTCCCTTTCTCCACAAGGTGTGTTACTGTCCATAAAGTACAAGATAAAATCTCACTGCAATGAATTATTAATTTTTTAAGCTTTTCTTTATCTTGGCAGTGTCTTTATGTTTCTACCCTGCTAACACTCTTGACTGAAGCATGATGTTTTCAAGTCGTCCGTCCTCGCTTATGTCTTATTCTCAAGTACAATATCACATAGAAGGAATTTATTCAAGATTTACATAAACATCCACTTGGTCTTAAGGATGAATTGATAAGATTTTGGTGGTCAAAGATCAAGGTCACTGTGACCTCACTAACCGTTTTTGGTCTAACTTAAGAATTCATATCCAAATGACAAGATTTGAATTGTAGCAGTGTCCTTGTTTGAAGCATTGTAGTCCACAAAGATTTCAGTGACTTTGGTGATATTTAGCTTTAGGTGACTGTCATTGCACCATGTAATGAAGCTCACAAATGTCCCCTTGTACTCCTCTAATTTCCCTAACTTCCCTTCACACTATGCATATACCATATATGGCAAAGGAAATGTCACTTGGCTGAAAAGAAAGTGTTAAACAAACTTCAGAAAAACTGTATTTTGAACATAATGTACACATTTGCCAGTATCATATTATAAATTAATTTTTATTTTCTGTCATTTTAGTTTATTAGTTGCCATGATGTGCACAGCTTCTACCCTTATTTCAATGGGAGCTGTATTGGGGAAGACAAACCCTGTCCAACTCATCCTCATCGCCCTGCTGGAGGTGCCAGGGTTTCTCCTGACCAGATGGCTCCACAGGACTCTGCTGACGGTAAGCAACTTTTATGTGTTTTACACATACATCAGTTTCACGCTTACATACCAAGCATGTCCATATCTTACATAGTACATGCTATGTACTTATGTTATCCTGTCTTTTTAGAATGTTTCCCTTCAATGGTGTGTTCTCAATCCAGGTCCAGCCGCTGAACCCTATCATGGTGCTTCACATTTTTGGGGCCTTCTTTGGACTAATGCTGACATGGATTCTGCATAGGAAAGAATCCATGCAGGGTTTTGAAAAAGAAAAGGTTGATCGCAAAACAGGATTATTCTCCATGTTGGGTGAGTAGAAGGTTATGTTTTCCTGATGATATTACTGCATGATAGGATGGTGCAGAATAGTGCAAGACCATCCTTCAACTGGAGATATAAGCAATGCATTATCAAAGAGAAGTCTCAGAAGAAATCCCATGTGCTGTGTTCTCCAGGGACTTTGTTTCTCTGGATGTTTTGGCCCAGTTTCAATTCAGTCCTTGTGGATGGCAATAGTCCAGGGAGGAAGCAGGCGGCCATATGTGGCACCTACCTGTCCCTGGCTGTCAGTGCTGTAACAGCAGCTGCTTTGTCTGTGCTCTCCAGTCCCAAGGGAAAACTCGACCTGGTATGATCTGACACTTGATATGTTAACTCACTATTGTGCTCTTCCATGAATAGTCACTGTTGGCTCGTACAACTGTTTAAGTACCACAGTAGCAACTGACCCTACGCCGAAAACAGTGTAATCTGGTTTATCTCCACTCCCCTGTCAGATCCATATACAGTCATGCATCCTTGCTGGCGGTGTTGCTGTTGGGATTCCCATATCAGTGATCTATCAGCCATGGGAAGCCATGACAATTGGATTCACTGCTGCAGTTGTATCAACCATTGGATTCCGATACCTGAAGGTTATTATCGCTAATAGGTCACACACCTCTTGATGAAATAACAAAAGCATCACAGCTGCTCATAAGCTCTTGTTTTCCAGATCCACATGCTGCTGGCATTTCAGTGCCATGACACCTGTGCTGTCCTCAGCACACATGGACTCCCTGGTCTACTGGGATGGCTAGTTCAACTCATCATACAGATTAAAGACAGTGGTGACCACACAGTGTAAGAATGCAACTATCAGATTAATGCACATACTCACACACATTGACAAACACCCAAAAGGTGTGACACCCTGTGTTACTGGTCCTTTCTTTTGTAGGGCAATCCGGTTTGCTGTATTTCACATTTTTTCTCTTCTCATCATCATTGCTCTAAGTCTGTCCATGGGAATCATTACAGGTAAGTCCTCTCGCAGACTTTCCATTGTAACCCATTATAGTTATCCTGTAGCAGCAGAACACAATTAACATTTAATGTTCTCAGTATATCAGTCAAATCCAAGGAAATTTTACAGTCTGCAACATAATGCATCAATGCCTCATTATACAGTATGTTTCCTACCTGTAAGCTTTCCTAATGTTTTTATATGACATTATTTAAAGGACTCCTACTCAAGTGGAACTTCTGGAGACCACCCCAAGACAAGAAATGTTTTGATGACCAGGCTTACTGGGAGGTGGGCAAACAAGTCTTTCATCTTCTCATCTTTTGTTTTGTTGTTCAATACTTTAATGAGGTAATTATATAAAACATATTTTCGTGTTTTACAGTTTTCCAAGCTTGCAGCGAGAAAGTAAAAACACAGAGAAAAAGTGGCCACCTCTGACCCTGGGAGAAAAGATTTTTTCTATGTCATTGTATATAATTTCATACAATTCTTTTTACTTTCATGCAAAGTAGTTGGTAGATGTTGTTATGTGTGCAAGAGTATTAAAAAAAAAAGATAAAAGGTTCAACTGCTGAAGCAAGAATGCAAGACTCATTTACTGCACAGTATGTTTCTGTTTAATGCTGCCATGTTTGTCAGAAACTGACCTCATGGTTTGGATGTTACACAAGCAAATGGATAAGTGTTGCAGTCAAATACAAATCTTCAGTACAACGCTCTACATGTGAGAACCCTTTGTTTACAGGTCACAACACAATATATCTAGATGACTGCGAAGTTCAGAGCTGACAATGTTATTTCAAGAAAAATATAAACACCCCTATGTGGTTACATTCAATAAATGTTTACAGTAATATGAAATTTTGCCCTCAATGATAATTTGTACCATAATAATTTATGCTTTTTTCTGCTTATAAGACAGTTGAAATTAAAGGATGTCAGAAGTAAGTTTATACCCAAAGAAAATGTGGACAGTTCAGGGAAGTAAAGCTCCCAAAATACACAGTTTTTATACACAAGTTGTAAACCATCATAACAACATGGCTATGCAGTCTGAGTGCAAACAGACACATTTAAAGATGTGCCACACTTGAAAATATTCAACCTTTAAGGAAACTATGACAATTTGTGCTTAGATATGATTTAGCCATTATACAGCCAATGACATAAATTAAACATGTTAATTTGAAAGCTAAAAAAGTTTACGTATAAAGTGAGTAGCCACTAAAGTATATTGTCCCATACAATATAGAAAGCAGAGTGTATAAACAGTGGACATTAAGACACATGAGTCCTTTACTGCCACAGATCCTCTGTACGTCCAAACTTGAAGACCAAACCCCTAATCAGAAGACAGAAAGATAGTATAAGAGAAAAATGTTTTTACCAGTGCTGAAATGTTAGCATGGGTTGGAAATAAGATGTGTCTGAGGGGCATTAACTTACCCAAAGAAAATGAACGCATTTTGGAAGAAAATGGCAATACCAGGATACACAACAGGTTTTTCTGCAAAAGACAACAGATTTACAGGTTACAAAAAAGTTGCATTTACACATACACATGGCACAACTTTTATAAAATTAAGAGCTACAGCATGATTGAACTGCACAACATCTTGCTTGCTTTGTACAGGATGAGTGTAATAAGTTAATGCATCATACTCCTACTCTCAAGATGCACCTCTGGAACACACCTCTCAATGTCACACCCCAAAACCAACAACTGAACACTCTGTGCAAGTTTTGTTTTGACGCGTTAGGCAGACAAACAGGACTTACGAGGCACAACGAACCCTCCAAACAGAATCCACATGGAGGCAATGAGGGAGCCGAAAGCCAACATGAAGCCAAGGAAAAGCCACACTCGAGCACCTGCAAACAGAGATAAGAAAGGCTGGGTCACTGGACGACTCTACATGCTGCTTCTTTGAGATTTGTGTTTTATTGCATGTGTGTTGTAACAGTAACACTAGGAAGCTGAAATGAGGTTACTGCAACAATGTCCGTACTGTAAAATCCAGGTGTGACAGTATTAAGCTATCCAAGGGTAGGGAAAGGGTAGTTTATCCTTTCATACAGACCTGTCTGTCCCAGGCAGCCTTCACTGTAGCTGTCTCCTCTCACTTGGCCATTTGAAACAGCATTTATCCTTAATGGGTCAATGAGATTCAAAAGTAATTACAAACAAATCAGACTGACTTAAATGCCATGGTAATAACTAGGTACCATTGTAAAAAAATGCAAACATGATATTATTTCAAAGTTGAATCTCACAAGCTGGGAATTAGCAAACACACAAAAAATTACAATCAAAAGGTCCACCTGGTGTTTCAGAAGCTTTTAGCTACAAGTCATGGACCTACTTAGCAGATGAAGATTGTGAGTTGACATAGATATGGAGTAGCTGTTATCTTGTGACCTGAATATGGAATATCAATCATGTGGTATTCAGCTGTGAGGGGTTTTAATTGATTAACCAGGAATCAGAGTAAAAACTGTGAAAGATAATGGAGGCCACCCACAATCGACACCAGAGATAATCCCTGTACAGAGACAGGGTACCCACCCCAGCCCTCCCTAGATGACAATTATTTATTATGCCTGAAACTCTATACTTAGGTCATGTTATGACAACCAGACCATCTCCATGACAAATGAGCAATCCATCTGCTTTGAGAGGCGTAGAGATGGGGCATAAAGCCCATATAATGCCAAAATAACTGAACCTTGTGATGAAGATTCTAGCATTTCCTACTAAAGAAACAGTCTGCAAAGTCTGTCTTACATGAGAAAGGCCACTGTAGCAATGACTCCACAAGTGTGATAGGCATGATGAAACTGTCCCTCATCAGGGTATTTCACTGCTGCATCAATGATGATCCACCAGCCAGTGAAGAACTGCAACGACAAGATCTATGCTTAGCCTTATGACCTTGTTTAAAACTGTGACCATGAATGTCGAATGTGTAATAAATGTGTATCTTGCACAAGAATCTACTGCTCTTTGAATTAACTAATTATTAATCAGAGAGCAGCAGAGACAAGCACAACTGCAATTGCAATAAATGTTCTTCAGTGTTCCCAGAGAGTAAAAGAGAAGTGATACCAGTTATTTCAGGTCGGAGCTTTTAAATATGAAATCCTCTAGCTTTACTTTATACACTTTGCATGTCTTACTTTCATGTGTGCCTAAATAAAACTTTTTCTTTAAAATACAAAAATGAGACATTATCGGTTATCTTATCTAACGATCATGAAAAGAAGGTCATTATCGGTTATTGTAGTCTGCTAACGTTATGATGCAACCCTGAGTCAGCCTAACCTACATTTATCCTACAGTCTGTCTGGCTTTAACTGAAAACATGTAACATGGGCTACCAGAACTCCAGCAGCTATAGATGCGATGGTGTTTCTTCTCTCTCCCCAGTCCACATTGCACTCGCAGTCTCCGCACCGGATTCCGTCCAGGAAACCTGACATGACTCTGGAAAAGGGCGTTATGTCCAAGAATGCGTCAAAGTGAAAACAACATCAATCACTTTAATGAAGTACTCGGATCTCGACAACACAAATGCTAACAATATATACATAAGGTCACTTCAAATCCTCTAAAAACTAATATCAGAACTTTGGAAAAAAACATGTTTGTGCGCAATCGCTTTACTGTCAGGATGATGCTCAACTCCCTGGCTTATTTGCGGAGAAACAACAGACACAAACTCACGTTTTTTTTAACTGGAGTCCTATAACAGCTGTTCGACAAAAAATGTTGTCGATGTATCGACTTTATAGCTGTTGTGACATAGAGTATGTTCATACAGTGGATTAAAAAACAGGGCTGTGTCGTCGGATTCTTTTGTTCATCGCTTTGGCACTAGCAAACATTTCCTTGAAGGTTTCTGATTGCTACGAACTCGTTAAAAATGGTGACATAACTTAAACAACAATGGTAGAGCCAAGAAAAACTACACTCTCCGACAGCATTACTAAAATGTAGTGTCATTTTAAAAGGAATTCTTACCTTTTATTTTCGGTTTTTGATGTGGACCCCCTGGATAAACCCGACTTAGCTTCCGTAAGAGCTCGGTCATGCACATGCGCAGTTGATTCACACCCATTTGATGAGGGAACTTCTGAGACGCCGTTGATACTGGTGCCTTCAGGTGTTGTGGACAAAGTA
>JAPZDT010000007.1:17052258-17062932 GCA_029814675.1 Acanthurus coeruleus | reverse complement strand
CTTCATTGAGCCAAAAGTATCTGACGAAAAGGATGGCGAAAGAAAGGAGAGAGATGCCGAAAAGTCTGTGACGAGCTCACGTTAACGTTAAATAGCATTTTGCTAGCATCGGCCATCTTAGCACAATAACACGAGATTGTAAACAGGCGTAAAAAGGAAACAGCGTCCGTTGGCAGTGTAAGTCATCTTTAACAATTATACCAATAAGTCCGACTAAAATATGCCACAGCATCACAGGGTCATTTTCCATTAAAATAAACAAACTACTCACCTCAGTTCTTGTCGCCATTGTTGTGCTAACGTTACACGCAGGAAGAAGACAGGAAGTTCAGCGTATATGCCGGATATGACGAAGAAAAAATAAAGGATACGAAAGTATTAGCCAGCCGTTACTCTATTACTAGCACGACTACTGCTAAAAATAACGTAATTGTGATCTTCACTACATCGCCGTTCATTTTTTAAATACAATTAAATTCAATGAAAACGTATGAGAGAGAGCTTCATCTGTCCCCTCAAATATGAGTGAACAAATTAATTTGAGTACTTGTATGCAAAAGGGAATAAAATTACAGATGAATTTAGAATTTTGCCTCTAATATTAAATAGCTTTCTTTTCTTTAAATTTCATAAATACATCGCTCGGATATTCTTAGCGTTAGTGGAGCAAAAACAAGATCACTTGACTTATGAGTAGTTTTCTTTCATACAAAATGTTATTTTTAGATGATAAATACAAGCATAAGGCTGGAGATGCTTTGTTTACCACTAGTAATTACAACATCTTTTATTATTCTTTTTTTAAAATCGCATATATATAATATGTTGAGCCTCTCACCATTATTTTCCCTTTTGTATGACCTTGTGGATATTTGTAGTATATCATGATGAAGTTATTACTGATGAAGTGAGAAGGTATTTAAGTACAAAACACTCACTTAAAAAAAGGGGTGAGAAAGCCACACATACAAATGATCTGAGGTTATAAAGACTACCATTTGAAACAGGTGTGGCCATGGAAGGGTATGTGACCTTTTTTCATCAGATACACCCTATGGTTCACTTCCCATGATGTAAACATTGTGAAAGATGAAAGCTGTTGTGCACAAGGCTTAAAACACATGAGCAGATGAGATTTTGTTATGAGAATTTTTGGGATTTTCCCTAATTCTGTAGATGTTCATCTTATTTTAATGAAAATTTTGAGAGGTGAAAATAGAAAATGAAATTATGTTTAAAACATCTGTATTGAGTCTAGTGTCATATGAGTCTAGTTATTAGTTCTAAAATCAATGTCAAACTTGTTAAACCACCACAAGAAAGTCAGGATTATTTGCTATGTTGTTGCATTAGTTGTGTGCTTGCTCAATCTTTTAATCAAGACACTGAGATTTGAATAACCACCAGGCAACTTTTACAATAATGTCTTCAAAGCCATGTGAGGCAATGTTGGATCTTGCTAAAGTGTGAGTCATTGAGAAATTTAACCAAACTTATCTAGTATGACACACTCGGGCAATGTGAGCATGACTGGAGGTCATACGATGACAGGCATGAAAGGTCGAGCATAAAGTCATCAGTACTCCATACAGAGAGTCTGTTTAGAGTCAACTTAACTGAACTGTTCTGATAGTTGTTGCTGCAGAGAAATGGAATTGCGTGTGTATCACAAACACATCTTATTTTTACCCACAAAAAATACAAGTATCAATCAGGACTTGGGAACTTAACCTAGGACCTCCAAATATGATTCTATGATCTGATCAGAAAAAGAAAGTAAACACTTTCAAGAGCCATTTGAGCATGTTTGACTTGCCGAAATGGATGTGCTCCCTGTTTGATTGCATTATACTAATCGAGCTCTTTTGGAGGATGTAATTAAGTGGAGTTTATAGTCTTAGATTAAAGCATCCTCTAGATCACAGGCAATGTTAATGGAGTGATGCATTTTCACTAGAAACCAGATGGGAGCACATCACAACAGAACAAAACATCATAGGCTACAGTAATGGGCAGGGCTCTACTATTGCCATGCAAAGGAGAAAACATCTTCATAATAAATGACTCTAAAATGAGTAAGAGAGAGAAACAATAAAGTAACTTGAAAAAGGGAATGCAGCAAATCAACATTTCCTCTGTATTTCATTTAGATTTACAATGGTAGAACAGCTGCAATACAACAGGAACAGAGACTTCTGGAGTTGTGTATGAGGTTGAATTTTAAATTTCCAGACATCAATACAAAAATGAGCTTGTGAGTTTAAAGTATGTCTTACGGTTGTGCTCTTTTACTTCAATAGCCGTTCATCTCCTAGTCAATGTCATCCGCACATAATTTACAGTTCTCACTAGCAGTTCTCAAGTATTCTCATACGTTAACTAGACTCTCCACAGGGTGCATGCAGTCACCGCCCAGGAAGCTCCAACATGTTTTGCTTGGACATAGCAAAAGTTGCAGCTTCATGCTTAATGTTCATGTCATGTATAAACCTTAAGTAAGGCACGTTGGCTTTCACTTTAGCAAAACTTTAGGGGCTTTTAGAATAATTAAATGCTACATTGAATGTACATTATCAGTCAAAAGAATATCAAATATTTGCGCAATAGAGGAACAGAAGGTTTTAAAGTATGTGTGAACATTATTATGAAGTTAAGGTACATATTGTTACAATCCTCTAGGTTTTGTTAAGGCTATAAAAAAAAATGAGTCTTTCTGTTCATTTCTGTGCCAGTGCTTGTCATAAGCTTGACAACAGCTTCAAAAGTTACAGTAGAGATTGGCTTGATCTAAATTTGAAATTCAACCTGGCTTTGTGACAGGCAATGTCAGGATCCAAGCAGTGCTGTCATTACCATTTAGGGGTTACTGAGCTTTAATAAGATGTGGGTCTCATGTGTTGGGGCCACCCAAAAATGCTGAACAGCCACTCCTCGATATTAACTTTTCCAGTCAGGCAAATCAGGTCTGAAATAGAGTAACATTATATCTGCAAATAAATTGCACTTTAGGGGCACATTTATAAAAACAGAGCAGGCTTCGTAGTGCTTCATAACTGTCCCCCATTAATCAAACTGGACATGATATTAGTTCAGTTTGCGACATACTGTGAACGAGATACTGTGTTGTTTGTACACACAAACTAATATTTAACCAGCGCTGTTATCTTAATTTTAAAAAGAGTTCCTCTAGATAGCACATGGGGGGCAGGGCCTCTTGCTGCGCAAGCAGCTGCTTCACATCTGGAACTTAATATAAACATCATGGCCAATAAAATCATTCCATTTCCTTAATTACTATTCCTGTCATTTCCGCACTAAATGAAAAGTTATTAATTCAGGGCCAACACAAACATGCTTCTCCAATACGAGGAGCTAGTCCTGAAGCGTCGCCACCCTGAATACAGGCCGCTGTCACTGGACTGGAACCACAAGCTCCTGCTTCATTCTGCCAGTGTGTGTGTGTGTGTGTGTGCATGTGTGTGTATGTGTATGTATTTGTAGGGAACAGAGGCCAAGGCGCTGCAGACATGAATGGAACACGAGATGGCGTTTTGTTTTCCATCTCATCCGAGTGTTCCCATTAGTGCCAGTGTAATCATGACAAGCACAACCCATCCTGTTTCATCTTGCTATTTCCTCCTCCCCTGTACACCCCTGGTTGTGTTTTCTTGCTGCCTCTCTTATGTTCAACACATGCTCTGCTACCTTTTTCTCACCCCCATTTATATTACACTTCCCTTATGTCCATTCTCATGCATATCTAGTCTATGTTGGATAGCAGGCTTATTAACGAAGCATCCATGTTAATGTTAAGACTTTGGATGATAAGTGTTAAGAGAGCATCTGTCTGTGATGATGCCAAAACAACTACAAATTCTCACTGCAGCTATACTTGATCTGAGGGTGAAATTGCAATCTTTCACAGGGTAATATGTCATCAAGCAGTTTTTCAGCTGCAACATTCCTCACAGCACATAATAATCAGCCTTCCCTTCCTTGTATTAAAATGCTTCCCATTGATTTTAAAAGCTGCTGCTGGTAGTTTTAGACGTATCCAAAGGGCATGGATGAATAGAGAGAATATAGAGCTATTTGAAACAGGGTTCTTGTGAAACGCCTCACACTAAAAGCATCTTTGTGTCGGCACAAATGCCAGTGTGTGTGTGTGTGTGTCCCTATTTAGCTTGACTGGCTGTATTATCGTCCTCCTTGGTAGGCCAAATAATGCCAATATTAAGTACATCATAATGTATATGGTTTGACACAGTAATAGCTGGTCTAATTCCAACTGAAGCAAAACACAGGCTCAGAGGAAGAGAGTTCAGAGACCAACACATATACTTACACAAAGGACACATGCATGCACTCAAATACCGCCAGTTTTGTAGTCAAGGCTTTTGCTCCACCACACACAATTAAAGTCCCAATTAAAGGCCATTATGGGTTTTCCACTAGCAGCAACCACAGGAGAGCAGCTCCATAGCCCGTACATTGCGGGCACACAGATGTCTCCTGTGTTGTCATCCAAAGGAACTCAGACTAATCCACAAACTTTATGATCGTAATTACTGATCAAAATTAAAGTGCAACAACGACATAAACTCAAAGGATGCAATAAAAAAGTTTGATCCATTCCAGTAAGAGAGACCAAGTGGGACTATCAGAGGTAAATGTTTGTGAGATGTTTATCCTGAAGAGGAGAATATACTGAAGTGATGACAAGCAGTGACTGAAAGCAATGACAACCAATTGAACTCCCACTGACCACAAGAGGGAGGCAGATCCCTTGTAGTTTTTTTTAAAATCAAAGTGAGGATATATAATAAAAGGCCAAAAGTTCCATGTTTGTTCTTATGCAATTGTGATTCTGTTTCTCACACCCCAACCTCCAGTACAGTTGAGCTCTCGCCACAGATGAAAAAACAGAGCTCCATGTCTGCTCTGAAGCATCCATTCACCACCAAACCCACACACAAGTTCAACACCAGTGTCTCCCCTTGAGCGGGGCCTAAAAGTGTCATGGGTTTCCGCTTCTGAGTTCCCATCCTCTTACCCAGTGACCTTAATGAGAAAGTTAAGATCTCCCGTGGCCAAACAAAAAGCTGTTGTAGCCGGCTGCGATAAGAGGTGGCCAGTCAACAGCCTCTGGACATGCAGCTGTGCAGGCGAACAGCCCTCCCTATCTGTCCCTGGCCTGACACGCAAGATCAGTCTCCAGATCAAGTAACCTAACAAGGACACACACACGTGTCAGAATGCATGTGGGTGCTAACAGTCACACGCACTCAAAAGTGAATCCCATTCCCACGCAATTTTGTGTTCCGCTTAGTGCAAAAACGGCAGTGGCTCCTTTCATCTCCAGTTCAAAGTGTTGATGATCTAATTCCAAATCTGATGATGAACAAACCAGTGCCAAATATCTAAAACAAGTGTCAACAACAACACCACTGTGAACTGCCGAGTAATAAATGAGCTCTTTCTTCGTGGTCAGTACGGTTTATTCTCAGAACTATTTAAGACTTTAACAGATCTTTTATGTTCATGAACAAACTTATTTTGCAAAGCAGATCATTTAAATGTAGTCAGTTTTAAGGTACAAAGTATTTTCCCTAGGGAATAATGTTAAAGTTGAACTAAGTTAACATATTTAACCTTAAAAGGTTATTCTTAGATAACTAAGATTTAACAGCCAGCTGTGCAGAGATGGACAGGAAACATGGAGAAGAGGGGTATAGCACATTTTGGGGTACGTGGTGTATGCTCACAGCATTCGGTCATTGGGTCACTCTTACAGTAGCTTATTGTACTTTTTGGTTGTTGGTTTGCTTGTTACATGTGTATTATCTGATTTTTTTGGTTGGCTTCTCCTGTTTTTCTCCCCTCTTTACTGCTAGAAAGACTTTGTGTGATGTGGTCTTAAGTAGAAATATAACCTATGATATGTTTTACAGAGAAATAATTATAATTACAAAAACACTTGAAGTTGACATATAAATTCACGCTGATAACTGTCTTGACAGTGCTGACCTGGAACAGAGTCCAAATTGGAGGAAATTTCCATATTAATTGTGTTAAGAACTTGCAGGCTTCCAGCAACACCTAATTCATGCACTAATTAATTTCACTGTTGCACTTTTTATTGTGGTAATCACAAAACAGACAGGCAGACAGTCTGTCAGAACAGACTGAAACTGTTCCTCAAAACTGATGAACAGTGACATCATGGTAAATTCCAATTGAAAACTTCCCTTTAGAAACATTGGGATTAATTGTTGATTGGGGGAGGTTGTAGGTAGGTGAGTCAGCTGAGGCTGGAAACTCAGTACTGACAGCTGGTGGGCAGGTGAGGAATGGCACATCACAAAAGAGGAAATAGTGAGAGGAAGTGTAGGTAGAGGAGGGTGGAGAGGAAGACGGAGCAGCTGTCGTCATGACAAGATTACCACACTTTTTTTGTGAAGTCAAAATCTCATAAGCTGTGTGTGCAAAGACGTCTGGGTAAATGGTGACTGAAGAATTAGACCCTCATTATTTCTGCTCTCACACTAGTACAGTAGGTATCTGCAGATGCCCAGATTTTGGCTTTTTATTCTGAGAGTAGTATTTAGATTTACTTTTCCACCATGTTCGAGCACAGTGTGCAGCCTTGGCACACTCTCCCTGATATATACTTTACCTACATTGTGCTAATTAGCTGCTCATTCTCTCCAGCTCTTTAGTTATCCATCCACACGCATTAATCAAACAGCAGGTAAAGATTCTTTCCCCTCTAGTAACTTCAATAAGTTTGGTACAGATATTCAAGTTCCCCACAGAAAGAGTCGATCTAACTTTATTGACGGTCTCACGTCTCGTCTTGCTCCATCATCAGGTGATTCACTTTTTTTTAATACTTTTGTTTTACAAGTGAATACCTGCAAAATCAATGACATTCCACCAGTTTACTTCTGTGTGTATTGCTAATTAACAAAGATTTTAACAAACCAAGACAGTGTACATGATGCACATTACTTGCTAGCATGTTATTTTTGATTTTTGTTAGGGCTTCTGTCAAAGCAATGCTTTAGTCTTGCCATAGCAAAGCAGTAAAGCCTAACAGAGCTTTGGCTTATTTTAGTACTCATGCGGATTCTTTTCTCCTTAAAGGAGTTATACAGACATAGCGTGGTTAGAGAAAGACATTACACAATTAAACAACTGTACACATAGAGAATCTCTATAACTTTTAAAACTGACCATATTCAGCCATAATAAGAACCTTGCAGCAACAGTTTGCATGTGTGCAGTAATTCTTTATGTGTGTGACGAGGGCCATCTGAACACCATCCTGCATTTTATGTCTATTTGCAGACACTGTTTGTGCAAAATCTCCACCATCTAACATTGTTAAATGGGGTGAAAGGCAAACATCACATTACAGACATAAACACTGAGGGGCTAAAGTGATCTGAATATAAAATGCCCTCATGTGAAGAGAGTCCACAAACATGCAAGGATAAACAGGCCCAGATGCGAGGAGGGGCCCGTAGAGGAGGGTCCAGACTTAGGTGCTACACCCTTGCGTACACACACACTGTCACAAAGCACCAGTGTCATAAAGATGTCCTGCTCAGATTGTTATTAATGTTACCGACAATGCTTATTGTACAATTAGTAACACAGCTCTAGATGTCAGGGAAAGGAGGGCGTGTAATCAATTCCCCCAGGTTAAACAAGCTCACTATTTAGGCATCTGATTCACTGTTGCCTGTGACAGTGAATGATGGGATGGATGTTTAGCCATCAGGCAATGGCTCATTCCCTGCAGCTGCAGGCCTGTTAAACAGCAACATCTTGTTTCTTGTCAGTAGCCAGAATGCGGGGAATTAAAAAGCATATTGCAATTGTGCCATTCACCCATTGCAGGGCAATAATTCCCACACCTGTCTTATATCCAGCTGATGTTGATGCTCTCTATCGCTGCATTTCACTCATCCCTCCGTTTCTCGCTCACGCTATGGCTCCTCTCTCAATTCTGTGTTCTCTTAGCCCGGTTGGTAATGAGACAAGGCCGGGGCCCAGCGGCAGAGGGGATTAGACAGAGTTACAAATCAAAGTGGGTTAATCGGCTACCATTTCAGGAGGCATCTCTCAGTTCACCGGCCTCACTGCTCTGCTTGTTTGTGTGCTATTGCTCAACATTCAGCGGCAGCTCAAAGTTTCAGCTTGGCTGTGATATTAGTCACACTTGCTGAACTTCACTTGAACTTGAACATGACGACAATCCATGTGAATCAGCTCACCGCATGGAGATGCTTTACCATGTGATCTGAGGGAAATGCAAGTTAAAATCCAAGAGCTGGCAAGTTTTTTATGCAGCCTATGAGAGCAAATTGTGTCATTGCAGGTGTTTCTTTGGAGAAGCAAAAAGATACATATATGGATTATGGTCAACCCACTTTAAAGTTCACAGAGATTCATTCATTAGTTTAATTGAAAGGACACATTGTGCAGAGAGATCAGAGAGCGTCAGTGACCGAGGAGCCATCAGTGCTGCCAATAGTGACTTTTGAAACCCAAAGAGACTTTATATTTAAGCTAGTGACACATTAAGTGATTTATTTAGACCATTAGGGAAAGGGAGAGCAATGTATAGTTAAATATAATGTATAGTAATTTATTCCCGTGCGTGCTGTTCAGAGTAATGCTGCCCACAGCTCCTCTGTCAATAGAGCTGCCGTCTCTTCCCCCCTCTTGTTCTGTTTTGTGAGCAGTCAGTAGGTGTGGCGTACGAAGCAGGCAGCAGGATCTCTCTGGATCTCCGGATTAGGGTGCTCCTATAGCTTGCAAGTGTAAATATTTAAATAGTTCATTTAATCTTCTCCTTGCCTTTGTAGAATTTTTTCTGACTTAATGTCCCTGTGGTGAGGCTTGCGATTGTTTGGCTAAAGATTCCTGTATAGCTTTTAAATATGACTTAATGTCTCCCTTTCTCTCTTGCTACAACAGACACAACGTTAAGCTTTATGCAAATTTACATATAATGACATAACCAAAGTGCAAATGAAAGTGTGATGTCATAACTTATGGTGACTTTGAAACTTGTAAAAGTCACTTTTATTGAAAACAGACTGACAACACTGAGAATGTGAAGGAAACGAGGATGAGACAATGACTTTGGAGGTCAACTATGTTTCTTTTCACCCTCAAAAAAACAATCGAGAAACTCTTAATGAGTTTTACTTCAACTGTCAGTTTTTGAGAGCACTTCAAACCACATTGGATCCGGCACGTTTGACATTCTACCCCTCCTCTTGAGTATGCTAGCATCTGCGTCGTGTTGTGCAGTGGGGATAACACTTATCATCATTGTGCCGGACCTATTTTTAGATTGTTAATCAAGGTAACATGTACAAAATGACTCACTCAGTATGATATCCCATAGAGTGTGAGTAGAGTGGGATTGCTTCATTTCAGCTCATCCATCCGTGGTGACCTAACACAGGTCAAAAACGTGTCTGAGGCTGTGCAGGTATGTGTGTTTGGCTTAGTGCTGCCAAACAACAAAAATAGTGTCTCAACCTCATGGGGTCCAGCATGGGGGTGCAACAAAGAGATGTTATCTGTATTTATGTGTGTGTTTATCCTGTTTATTTCACATTTCCTCCACAGATTGCACTGTGTTTTTCCACTAAAAGCAAGAATGGAAACATTTTCAGCACAGCCCAAACTTTCCTGATTGCATCTTGACAAGTAAAGATAAAAAAGAGAAATTAAAAAATATCAAGGATAATCAGAGAGACAGAGTAACAGAGCGATAAAAAGTGTTAAACAGAAGGTGGAATCATTGCAGCACTTAGAATCCCATACTTTATGATACTGTCACTTTTATTTGAATACCTGATGTATTAAAAGCCTAGTTAAATGCAAGGGATTAAACACAATATAAACTTGATCCCTTTCAGTAACTGGCTCTTTGTCTGTATCTCAGGTGGAAGAATACTAATGCAGTGCCTGCGAGCTCTTCGTCGCTGCCTGTCTCTGATCTGTCTTGAGTCAGGTATGTGATTGGAGCTCGCTTTTGTAGTGTTGTGTGTGTCCGTATATGTGTGTGTATTTGAAAAACAGGCTAGATAGCTTACCAGCACTTAGTTTTACTGGTCAACAGGCCTGTGAAAGCCTTTTTGGGAGAGAATGTAGAAGGAAGACCTTGAGTTGTGACCATCTCAGAGGATACAAAAACACACATGCACACTGGCCAGTGAATGTTTAGTAGGAGGAGGTGTTGAGTTGGTGAGAGTGTCAGAGGGTATGTGCAGTTGGCTATAGTGCATTTTGTTGTAATGGCGTCCCAGTTGTCTTGTCAGAAATCAATGAGAACCAGGAGTCTCTGCAAGCACATGGAGGTCAAGGCTTCCTCTGCCTAAATATTTAATTCTGGGAACACGTCTGGAGCTTTTAAAGATGAGCCGACTGCCCTCTTTACTCCTGCCACGAGTGCGTGTGGACAAAAAGACACACACCGCATCTTCTTTTTTTTGCACTGCTCACACACGTGTGGAAACACAAGCCACACAGGCACGAATGCATGTAATAACTCACACACATAAACACACACATTTATGCTTGGACGGCCTGTCCATCCTGGCTCAGGTCAGGGCTGGGTTAAAATCAATTCTAATCAATTATAGATCG
>JAPZDT010000007.1:16567092-16578693 GCA_029814675.1 Acanthurus coeruleus | reverse complement strand
GGTTATAAGCAAATATTTGACTCTGTGTGTGTATGTGTGTGTGTGTGTGCGCGCGTGTGTGTGTGTGAACAGAGACTAAAGCATATCAGTTACTTAAACGATCAGCCATGCAGGAGAGGCTGCAGAGTTCTAAAGAGGATGAGGAGGACGAAGACGACGATGAGGGCCTCTCAGGTGAGAGATGCTGTCCACTCTACTGGTGGGCAAGTGGGGAGCAACTGGAGCCTAACCATTGGTCAACACTGGCCATATGTTTTCACAATGCACGAGGACACCATAGATAGACCATATTTGTTATGTACATAGATGTAAGCTTAATGGCAGTAAAAGCCCAAACCTTGAATCCAAGCTTCTCAACCATTTTAAGCTTGTAACCTTATTTTAGTGCCAAAAGTTCTTAACATCTTTGCACCCATTGGCTTTAACTTGTTATGTTAATTTGTGTGGAGCATATTAATGAGTCATAAAAGGAGTGGTCAATCTATTTTAAATAAAAATATGCATAAACAAAGATAAATATTAGTCCTCTTAGATACACATATCAAGAGATCCCAGTGCCGAGGCGGAGATATTCAATCTTAGCTTCTTATAAGCTGTACAATAAGTTTCTTTACAAATATGCATTGTAGATTAGCTTGTGATGAGATGTCGAAATCAAATGGTTTTATCGGGCCCTGTTTGCTCTTTTAAGGGATAAATCATGGCCGTGAGGAGGACCTTGGGAGGGCCAAACGCTCCTCACATCAAGACCCTTACCCTCGGTAAGAACATTGTTATTATTCAGCGGGCCACAGGAAATGGGCCACCAGACACCAAAGTGGTTGATGTACATTTGCATGGCCACTCTCATAATTCCCTGTTCATTTCCATAAGATCAAGGGGCCGCCACCCATTAACTCCCTTACAAAGACAAAAGGCCCCTAAAACCCCCTCTCACTCCCCGTTGGCTGGGTTCGGCCAGGTTTTAGTAATCAAAAGCAAAACAGCTACCACAAGAAATAAATTGGAGTCATAATATCGCTGTCTTCAAGCCTGTTGTCAGAATGCAAACAGATCATGTCAAGAAGAGAATCAGGGACAACTGTTTTGGAAGAAGGGGACTCGAGTGTTGACAAGGACAAATGTCCTTTCATTTTTCACCCTTGAAATGCATTTAGGCTGCTCAAATCAGTGCCCTAAGTGGGCCGGAAAAGAAGATCTAATGATAAATAGCTCGGTGGAAGCTAACACCATCGCGGTTGCATTTGAATATCAACACGACTTCATCAAATCTGCAATTGCATATTGGGTCCTCAGAGCACCTCTTCACTGCGAACCCATTTGGGCTGTAGTAATGGCTGGGTAAACGTTATGAGGAATAATCTTCTCTGATTTCATGTGATTACTGGGCACCACGCTGACACAAGGGCTGAAGTCTATATCTCCCTGGCCTGGCAAGCAGGCGCTCCCAGTCTGCCTATTAGCCCAGGGAATGGCCTAATGGGCTGGCTCTATTGTGGTCCTCATGGCTGTTGATGTCTGCCACTGCCAGCCCCAGTGACCACCCTCTTTAATAAACATGAGCCAATTTTCAGGCCCAGACCCTCTTAGATGGTGCCTGTCTCCCTGTCATTAGCGTGCATGGGAAGCCCACAATATGTGTGATTAAATGAAATTTGCAGAACAAAAAATTTGTCAGAAACAGAATGCCATGAGCAGCGATGACACACAAGTTGTGTAAATAAGTCAAACTGGACGGATGGGTTATTGCATGTCTGGTTGTCTAATCTCAGCAGGGTTATGAAGGAAGCAGCCCCCAAGAGCTACCAGTCACTATCTTACTTTCTTTGGTCATGCGATTCCCACTGTCTTCTCTTTGCTTCTCCTGGACGCTGAGATTTAAGCATTCCACTTACCACAGTCACTTCTTGCGCTTTATTGCTTCCACAAGTGGTCTAGAAGACCTGCACTTAAACAGAAGCATAACACTGCAGCATGCTCTCGCCCTGCTTCTCTCCTTTCTCTCTGTCTCACTCCCTCTCTCTCTCTCTCTCTCTCTCTCTCTCTCTCTCTTGCCCTCTCTCCATCTCTTTGCCCCTCTTCCTCTCTGTCTTCCTGTAACCCCCCCCCTCCCTCCTCGTTGCCTACTTGTTAATTATTTGCTTTATTTTGTCAGCGAGCTGATGAGTGACATCAAAAGGAGGATGGAGCTGGACTCACAATACAAAAATGGCTTCCTCTCTGTTGTCTTAGACAATAATTATGATTTGCCAGTTAAGCCTAGACTACAGCAGAGGGATTGTAGTTTAAAGCAGAGGCTTTGGTGCAAAAAATGCATTTATAGCCCTTTGTGAGGCTCCTCATTATGTGTGGGCCCGATTCATTAAGTAATTGGTTTGCAGTTGTTTACATGAGTATTAAGGCCTTCTATTCAGGGCCTTTGAGAGATACATTGTGCAAATGTTGCATGTTATGAATGCAGAATGAGAGGCGGGGGGCCAGTCCTATTGGCCAAACACTGCACTCGGCTCAAAAGCGAGAGAAAAGCACTGGGTGCTGCTTTGCATAGCAATGACTAGGGCCTTAATAAGCTTTACAGATTAAATACATGCAGTCTATACAAGATGCAAAGAGATACTCTTAACACATTTATATGTGCTCATTTCACTATTATGGCGTTCGAGAGAATTGGGGTCTTTCATATTCTTTTTTTCCCCTCTCTCTTCCTCGCTCTCTCCCACACAGTGTTTTTCAGTCAGATACTTTTATAGAATGTGCTGTTTATTGTATTATAACTCGTGGGGAAGCGACTGATTTGTCCATTACAAATCTTTTGCTGTCTTTGTGAGTGGCAAAGTAAAATCACTTTGTGGTTGAGTGGGGATGAAAGGAATAATGCACGAAGGAGTGAGTCTTAATAAGCAGCTGCACTCCATGTAAAGACCACTTGTTCCCCTTTGTATGCGAGTGCATGCCACTGCTTCCTCTCGTGCAAAGAATCATTGTGCTCCTTTCTACTGTAGGCATTTCAGATGCCACTCCTTTCTTAATTTTATTTTGGGTTTGTTAATACCTTTTTATTTCCCCCGCGTTTTTGATCCTAAAAAATGCTGCACGGACACACATATACACACACATACACAAAATACTCCAGCCATCAGCTGGTGTGATGATTGTTGTGCCTAGTGCCTGCTTGACAAAAACCTTGACTCAACAATTAGTGGTTTACAGCTTTGCCTTGGACAACAGGATGTGCTCAAGCATTCGACCTCAAATCACTCAGAGTGTCAAAATCAGGAGCTCGCTCTCCCTCTCTCTCTCTCTCCCTCTCTCTCTCTCCCTCTCTCTCTCTCTCACTCTCTCTCTCTTTCTCCCTTTTTTCTCTCTCTCTCTCTCATGGGCAGGCAATGTGTGTGGATCTCTGACAGCACACTGGGAGGAGGGATTGAAGGGTGAGAGGGACATGAGCTGAGAAAAGGACCTGGAGGGGAGGAGGCATGGAGTAAGAGCGGGAGATAGAGGGAGACAGAGAGACAGTAGCAGACAAAGACATACTGAAATATGGAGGATCCCTCTTCTAAAATCAATGTTAACAACTGAGCAGTGGAAGACGAACAGAAGTAGATTCACAACTGATCATGAATTTATACCTACAATATTTCTGTTGAAAAATATATTCAATCAGAAACAGCCAACAAATTTGGAATCACAGGTTTCCCCTCTTTTCACATTTGGCAATGCGTGAGATTGCATTAGATTTGGACCAAAAATTTGGAATCACAACATGACAAACAAGACAGAGTTAAAGAGGAATGCGGCATTTAGAGGCTCCAACCAGAGGAGGTCACTGTCCTGCATTTACTGCCTCAAGCCAGTAAATAATGCCATGTTGCCCTGTAAAGAATTAAATTTGGCTATCACACACTTTCTGTGCTTTTTTTTGTTTGATTTAATATTTCATTTACTTTCTCCAAATGTGGCAAATATCATCTTATAATAAATGTTTTGCAATTGCTGTAAGCTTATTGTAGACTTAGGGAGATCATAAAGACAAAAGATGGATATAATGTTCAGTTTTGAAATCTGTGGTAGTTATTTAAGACTTTCTAATGGTACTTTGTTGCATTGCTTCATGAAATAGCTTTGTCAATATCATTTTCTTCAAATTCTTCAGACACAGAAGTGTGTGTGTTTTGTATGTTAAAAAGCTCAGCACATGTTAGCCCTACCCTCACACAGGTTATGATGCGAAAAAAAAAGAAAGAAAAGCGTGAGATGAATGATCTGTCCGTCAGCCTGCCCTTGCTCGGGCCGTTTCCACTAGACTGGCACCAGTCAGGAGGAGAGCATGCTGTGTTGAATTCATTGGTCCAGTGCCTCTTTCCTCTGAGCTGCAGTACTTACTCATTGCCAGCAGAGAGCACTCACATGTTAGAGAGTGCCCACTCAGTGCACTCACAGTTGCCTCTCACTGTTTGCCCCCTACTGAGGGCTATATCCTGCTACCATTCAGGCCTGTTAGAGTACATCTAAACAGAGCCGAAACAATGTTTCTGCGGGGTCACAGCTGGGATGGGAGTAGGAGTTGATGGGAATGATGAGGTGATGGGTCTCCCTTTACCTTTAGACAAGCACCGCTGCGCAAAAGTGCTATTGTGCTATTAGCATTTGTGTGTGGGTGGCAGGAGCTTAAAAAAGCCAGGGTAAATAAAAGCAGTTTTCTAGCTGTTGATGTGTGCAAAGCAGTATTAAATGCTTGGTAAGCATTATTTCCTCTGACAGTCCCTAATGTGACTGGCTTATAAGTCAAATCTGACTTCAGTGGCTCCAATTCTGGTCTTACTTGAGAAATACTTTAAGCTATAATTTGAAAGAACTGTATGATTCAAGTGATTTTTTTTTTGTCAACATATAACTGAAGCACCATAAACTCTGTGGTTGCAGAGGTTTATATACAGAGGTACATTTATCTGCTGCTTAAATTGTGACACAAAAACATGTTTTTACTGCATGTTTTTTCAGCAGAATGGGTGTCTTGACTCACTTTGACACCGTATTCTCAACTGACAACTCTTGTATTCCTGAGAAATTTGCTGTTATAGTGGTTTGTTTGCTTCATAGTAGAGATGCCAAAAGATAAATTGCAAAAGATTTGGTAAAGTAGTTGCAGGATGCCGCTCTCAGGGGCAAACAAAGCAAATTGTTTTGCAAAAGTGATTTAAGAATGTAAAGAATAGTCTCAAAAGGGCTTTTAACTTGCACTAGAGTGCACTGGATTTTTTGTAAGCTGAATAATCTTGTACTTCGCCTAAAGAAACATGTCGTGTTTTAACTACTCCAGAAAAATTGTGCCAGTTTCATCCTTTTGTAAAGACATTGTGCCTAAAATGTGTGATAAGGAGATTGTTCTGGCTTTTATTCATATAAGAGACCTTTGCAGATTGTATAACACTACATTATTAACCAGCCTAAGTTGTATTTTTACAGGCTGATTTGAAAATGATTTCATAAATGTAAATTAAGGAGCTTCATCTCAGCTCACGCAAAGCATGTGCAGTGTAAAATAAAAACAAAACAGAGGTTTGATCAAGAAAAAACACAGACAACACAAAAAATGTCGACATTTTACTCCAGGCTCTACTTGTGTAATGTGTATAAAACTCATGGAACAATTTTAACGGTGGCTGTGGATTCGGCTATGCACAGCAGACACAAACTGTAACTACAACACGAGATAAACAACAATATGGAACTAATGCAAAGCCTGGAGACAGAGAGTGAGCGAGGCTTTAGGAAAAAAAAGAGGACATTACAATAGATGTAATTTGCATCATTTTACACATTACATTCACCTCTATCTAGCAGAGCTTGTGAAACACTGGCCAGCCCAGTCTTACATATTCAGATCATTGCCTCAATTAAGGGAAACTCAGCAGAAGATGAACTGGCATAAATGTTTATGGAAACAGAATATTAGATTGGTGGGGTCAGAAGCAGACTGGGCTCTCTATGATAATAGCCCTGTCTTGAAATCAGTCCTGTTCCCCACTGAAGTGGAACAGCTGATAGACCATTCCCATCCCGGGGGAAGTTCAAGAAAAGAAAAGCCTAATTTACTCCCTGTAACAGCTATTATTGTGCCAAAGGAGAGGAAGTAATCGTATAGATTATAGGTGTATTTTTGCTGCTGTAGGGTCTGTGTGAGACCGGTCTCCTAACAGTTGTAAATGAATGCACCAGTCCTTGTTTCATAGTTGTGCTTCAACATCTCTCCTTTATCTCTTCTGTAGTTTTAAAAGCTGAGTGTGAATAGCAGGTGAATGCCTTTTTTAAAATGTAGAAATGGGTATATAGTATCCACCCTGTGCCCATCCCAAAATCTGTCAATGTAAAATTACCTCTGTCTCATAATTTAAACCCCAAAAAATGTATTGCCACATCTGAAAGTGCAAAAGATTTATAACTGTATACACACCCTCCACAAACTCAAATTCATGTTCACTTTATGTGCATTTCGAAGCAAGAATTGTATATCTGGTTTAACAGGTTCAACCAATGACAAAAACTAGTGATTGATTATTTTAATATTATTTTCTTTCATCTGGATTATTTGTTATACAGCCACCTGTCAGTCTAGTATTGTTAGTGTAATGATTCTGGCAAGCGAAAAAAAGCTCACATTTGCTCTTCTTAAACATAACATACTCCAAACCAGAAACCCTACCTGTCATAATTTTGGACTCAAAATAGGCTAAACATGAAAAATACCATCTGCACTGCGCTCCTTTCACCGAAATCACAGGATTTTCATTCTGCATTTACTAACCTACACATATTTTGGCAAAATGAAATCCCCTATTTCAGCAGAACACAACAGCCTGACATGCATTGCACCTTCAGTTTTGCGAGCTGATTATCTGTCATTTTGTCTCTGCTTTCTTTTATTTTTTTCTGGCACTGCTTTTCTTGCTCAGCCCCTGCGTTGATTTGTTAGCATTCTAAGCACCTGAGGTTCAATGTGCCGTCTGAACAGATGCAAGAATCATCCAAATGTCCTGTAGGAAGTCTTATCAGCATATGAATATAAAGGTTATATTCCAATGATTAATCTGGCTGTATGGTACATTGCTTTGAGCACGAAGCAATCTGTTCACAGTTAGTTCTCCCTCATTCTGCCCTGAGTGGTGCAAAGCAGCAATATATAGTTTAGAAGATAGCAATTGGAACGCAGCCAGAGTAATTTGGTCCTTATACTCAATGTACAGTCACATGTGCCAAGACTTAGCCGAGGCAGAGATGAGGAGATGAGGGTGATTGAGAGGATGACAATCAAAGAGGTCATGGGTTTGAATTGACGCAGATGGAGGGACACGCAACACAACAGCTTTTTTTTTTTCATTGGAGCTCATCTGCTTAAAACTCTGCATCTTTCTTCTTCTTCCCATTTTCCAAGAAGAGCGTCAACACTGCCTTGATACAGAAAGTCCAAACAAATAAGCCATATGGATATGTATGCTAACCTGGGAGATGATGAGGCTATATTGTGGGGTTTTGAATAGGCTCTGTGATGATGTAAATTAAAGAGGAGGCCTTTAAAAGTGGAACGGGGGGCCTTATTGCATATGCATTGAGGTAGATCAAAGCCTTTTCGGAGGTCACACATTTACATAGCGATATCACCAGAGCTATGGGAACCTGGCAACCCTGTCTTTGGACTGTTTTTCAATAAAGAGTGCCTTGTGGAAGTCTTTTGGCACGATTAGAACAGGAGTCAAGGAAGTTCCCTCTCCTGACTGTCTCCCTGCCTTTTTCCTTTTTAGCTATTGGTGAGAATTAGCAGCTCTTTTTCAGAAAAAAAGTCTAAAGTAATAACTTTACAAGGCTAATAACTGTCTTTGTGTTTCCAGGAAAGAGAACACTAACTCAAAGGCTCATTCTGCTCTGCAGTCAAAAGGTGAGTATAGACAAAGTCATTTCAATTGCATCTAAGACACGGTGTCAAAAAAAGGTTAATTGCACTGCACAGATCATCATAACATGTGTTAACATGTATGAAATCATTGTAAACGCTGAGCCTTACAAGAACATCAACTGTTTGATGAAATTTCTGTGTAAATGCAGCGATGCCTTTTGAGGATGTATAAATGATAAAAAAAAGTGACACTGAGGCCAAATTTCAGGTTACTGATTAAAGCGTAGATTTGTGTTTACTACCAAGATCTACTGACTTTCTGATAAAAAAAAACAATATAACCTCTATTATCTAACCAGGAAATATCTGTGTTCTTGCATTACTGATCAAACCTTAAACAAAAGTCCAAGAAAACGTCGGGCAGTAAATTAATTGTTCTTAACAATAGCCTGAAACTGGGTTGGTGATTCTAATGGAAACAGCCAGATAAGTATCTTTTTTCTTTATGACATTGGTGTCTAGTTCCAGCGGAGGCAGACTGCATCTCAGGTCCTCTAGCAGCAACTTTTATGTCAGTCTATAGACACACAGATACATCAATAGCATCGCATCAATTCCCTCAGATCTGAGGGCTTTACTATGAAAGAAGTTAAACTTACTCAGATTCAACTCAGAGTCATCAAGGAAAGTCAGAGTTGACAAACTCTGAATGGTAAAATTTGGGTTAAAAGGCACAACAACGGTGAAGATGTTTGTATGTTGAGTAAATGTTAAATTAATAGAAAGGTGATTGTTTAGGAAAGCAGACAGTCTTATTCATCATGGCTTCCATTCCATATTATTCCCCAGAAGAATGAACAGTGATAACGTCAGAGAACTTTAAACAAACACTGACTGCCAACAAAGCCTGGGAGCTTTGCTGGCAGCAAGTGTCCTACTGAAATTAATAAGTTACTTTATAATGTTCTTGTCCTATGTTCTCTATTTTGTGAATGGATCCTTTGTTAGTTTGAAATATGAGAAATTAGGTTTTGGGCCATTGTAGAAAATAACATTATGGAACTGGAGGAGAGGATGATCTGAGGAAAAACTAAGTTATAAAGTAGTAAATTTTCAAGAAAAAAAATCACAAATTTACAAGAAAAAGAATTATTGTTCTTTGACAGTATAATTAACAAATATAAGAGAGAAACACTGAAAAGAGTGGGGTTTTTTTGTTTAGTTTTTTGTTCAGAAACCACACTGCTTCACTTTGCAACCCACCTAGAATACCTTACCCAGATAAGTCAGTTAAATTTCTGCACAAAACAGGCCTCTAAGCTGCAAAATAAATGAATCAATAAACAGTAAGGACCTTCTAATGTGTCTGAAGCAATTGGATTCTAACTTATTGATGCTACTCACATCTGTATTTAGATTTTTACAGCTGTGATCAGATCACCCGAGAGGCATTTTATCGCCCTGAGTGAGCAAGACAAGAGATTTAACACGTTAGTACTGTGTAAAGGAATGTTAAGATTTTCATGGTGAAATCAAACTCAAGGTAAGCTTTCGCCTCAATGCTTTCAAATCCTGGAATGCTTATAAAGAGAGTGTAGAACTGAGTGGATAAAAAAATTATGTAGACGATGTAAAAGGTTACGCTTCATGTGAACCATGGAAAGGTAAACATTCAGCTCTAATAATGCAATCTTGTATTTCTTTTCTCTACACCTTCTTTGAATAGCTTTCTGGGGGGATTCAGATGACAGCTACTCAGAGATTGAAGCAGCCTTACGTCCTCAACCTTTCAACACAAACAACGACGACATTGATTACTTCTGCGACTGATATTTCCCTGCAGATATTTTTTAAATGCACTACATTATATCACTGGAAAATTTCAGGCAGTTTGGCTCACAGTAATTCACCCCTTGACCATTATTTTAGCGGTCTGCATTGTAAATCATATGCACACTGTATCGTAAAAACAAATAATAAAGTTGACAGCTCTCACGCTGGGTAAAAGTATGTGAAGAGTTGTCCAACACTCTGATGTTAACCCTGCTTCAGTCTCTTTATCTGAACAACTCTCCCAGCTCATAATAACAGCTCGAAATAGATTAAACTGATCTTTTAAAGCGATTTGTTTGCACTAGGCTGAAAATCATGCATTTTGAATGCCGCAAGCATCTCCGAGTGCTCTACCTCCAGCATGCTCGAGTGTAATGATGTGAGTCACCTGTGAAATGACAAAGCACAATGGCCACTCTGCACGCTGCTGCGCGACCTGTGAACCTGCTGAAGAGGCCCATCTCCCAGGGCACAAAGTGTTGTCGCGCCAACAAACTCAGAATATTTAGAACCTCCAACAAACCCTCTCCACATATTTTCACAGCTGCATCTTTAATAACTGTGCTCATGCTGCAGAAATACAAAGACAGATATGTAAATTCTTCAGTTTTATTGTGCAAATAATCACGAATAGCAGAAATGTTGCAGAAATCACACAGCGGTCTTTTACCGTTTATGATTTTCCTGCACGTTTTGTAGCTATTAATAACTCAGAGCTACTGTGTGGGAGGCTACATTCCCAAGTTTACATTTATAGTTCATTATATCTGTAGTGTAAATTTCCCAAACTGCCATTCTGGGATGTGGTAAAAGCCCCTGGCATTCAGTGTCAGCAGGATTCCATTAGTCAGCTTTAGGTGACTTTACATGCCTGAACCTTTTAAAGTAGGACTCCACATTCATTACCAATAATGGCTTCAGACAGCCCTGACCCACCACAGAAAAGGGACTGTGGCAGAATAATTTTGAGTTTGCTAAAAGGCTCCCTAACATAATATCCATGTTAAGGAGCATGTCAACAGATACTTGTGTGCGACAGATAGCTCATGGTGGAAGTGGAGTTATATTGTACTAATGTGTCCTAACACAATAACATTTTTTAAAATAACTTCTCTGTTTCCTGTGCTAGAGAGCTGATGATGATGAGGATGATATTCAGCTCATTCTTTCAGACCGTTTCTAGTCAGACTGTCATGGGAGAAAGGTCTAACTTGCAGTTCGGGGGGGGTTATCATATAGTGACTGACTCAGTTCTTACTGCAGCGGTTTTGTGAAGGTGGTCCTTGCTTATTTTGAATGAACAGATGATGAAATAATATTAAACCTACTATGTAAAGCCTTTGTCACACAAGAAATACAGCTTTAAGTGCTTTACAGCAAAGAAATTACATGCCACAAGTGCTTCACACAGAGTATAACAACAGTATGTGTATGAGTATATAATGCCATCATTAAAAAAAAAAAAAAGATGGAGAATAAAACCCACTACATAACACTGTTTAAAAGGACAGATATAAGGATTAATATAAAATACAGATTAGACATAACATAAGGAGAACAGTTAAATGGCTGGACATAAAAGTAAGGTCAAAAATAAAATTACATAAAATGCATTGTATCAAATATAGTACAACATTTGAAAGGAGTGCAGCAGCACCTAAATGCACAGTATGTAACCTCTGCTTCTAGAACTATCTCAAATAAACAATTAAGACAAAAGAAGACAAGAGGTTTGATAATGTTGTGAAGTAGCAAGGGCTCATGACATCTGCTTTTTTCATTGTTAAACAGCCACCATTGTTAAAGAAAATCCACTGACTGACTCAGGCAGAAATGTTCACAGATGATTTTATGTATTAAAGTTTTAATTAAGTTAC
>JAPZDT010000007.1:16452997-16463119 GCA_029814675.1 Acanthurus coeruleus | reverse complement strand
TGATGTATCCTGAGGTCATTGGGTGTTTCGGGCCTCTTGAACATCAGACACCCTCGCTCAGGCGACCCTACCGAGGTAGATCAGGCCTCAGCATGTGCCCTGGCAGCTCACCCACGGATCGGCTCTCTTTATCCAGAGCCATCTAGAGGCTTTTCTCTGCCGCCTCCGTGCTGTTTGTGATGGCTCTCCTCCTGCTTTCACCTGTGATGCCGAGTGCAGTGTGGGCCCTGCAAAGCCTCTGCACCCTACCTCCACTGGCAAACACCTGGCCTTCCAGCCTTGTCTGTGGCAGTCGCTGACTAAGTCCTGGTACTTTTCCCTCGTACGTTCGGATGCCTCCTCAATCCGCTCCTCCCATGGCACGGTGAGCTCCAGCATGACAACATTCTTTGTTGCCTCTGACACCAAAACGATGTCAGGTCTGAGAGTGGTCTTCGCTACATGCTGCACTTGAGTTGGCTACCCAGGTCCACTGTCAGTTGCCAGTAATAAATAAAGACAATACGTATTCTACACTGTAGTATTTGCATATTTCAACAGCATTCAGAGATTCCTGTTCTCTGTTTTTGTCCATTTATAACGTCATCAGGTCATAGCAGCATCTGTAGCTGTGCAGCTGAGGATCAGGGTTGTGGTTATGGTTCATCCTTTTATATCAGAGGTAAGGAAGTCATATCATTGGTTGCTTGAATATAATACATTAAACTCTATGTTAAACTAAAACTGGTTAAACTTCCCCTTTGATGCATCCTGTGCATGGAACGAACTGCAAAATACCATTATTAAGAGCTCTTGACTTTGGTTAAATATGTAATGGGCATCGCTGATATCACATGCATGCCGCTCTTCTGTAATACCTCCCTTTTTATGATCTTGCATATTGTAGGTGCTCTAAAGAGGATTTTTGCTCATGTAAACTGCTTGTGTGAAAAAGACATCTTCTTCCTGGGTTTAATAAAGGATAAATGTATATTAACACAAGCACCTACTCTGAAAACTGACAATTATGTCTTTAAAAGCCTTCAGAAAAAAGTTAGTGACCATTTTTAATTTATTATCTGAGGGCTTAATGAGAAAACTTTAGACCAAGAGTCAGTGTTAGTGTGTAATAGAATAAAATAAGGAAAAAAAATACCACCGGAGTAGCTTTTCAGACATCTCACTGTGATCATGCTGTCAGCTCAATATTAATCTGTTTAAAGCAGTTTTTCTGCTAAAGCATCTTTAAAAAATAAAGAAACAATACTTGAACACTTAGTCAACAAATATTTAATTACCGTTGGTGAATATATATGTAATAAAAAATTAACAAATGTGTTTTTCCAAATACATAACAAATTCACGGTATGTTTTAGTTTTTGAAGTCCTCATTCCCTTTTCTTGCAGAGTTTTTACCATTATTAATATTTAGCAATGTGTAGTGATTGTTAATGTGCCTGACTCATCTTGTTGCTCTTTAATATACATTATAGAGCTGCAAAAAATGTCATGACTTTAATGAGTCTTTGTGAATAAATAAAGCTATAATAACTACCTTATTCTGATATATTTAAAGTTCATTAATAAACTATCATGGCCAAAGATGAGGGGGAAAAAATGATCAAGTCTGATCATAGCAACAACATCACACTATCTGAGATGGTTTATTGTGCTCATTCTCATGGTCTAAAAGAGACTCAGCATGTTATAAGCAAACAAGCACCCAGTGTGTGGCTGCTGCGTGGGCATCACCTCAGTTTGTAGACCAGATATCAGGAAGTAAAACACACTGAGTGCAGGTCTAAAACATGCAGAACCTGCTCTGTTGAATACTGCACACGTTGAGCAGGACCAGAGGTGAATGCTGTCGCCACGTAACCAGGTGAAGAGATAATGCAACAAAGAATAAAAGGTAAACAACGCTGACTGCCATTAATCAACCTTTTGAACATGCCCTTCTGTGCTGCCACTCCTCAGGCATGACAAGAGTGCCAGTCAGACCTGCCAGCCCCTATCAGTTGTCTGATTTTAAAAAACTTGTTGGCAAATAACTAACACAGGCTCCTGTCAAAATCCACACAAACTTACATGACCTATTGACTTTGGCAACATCCGGGATTTAATAAAACATATACATAACAGTCTGACCTTTCCCATATTGACAGTATCATCAGGTTTTAACAGCCAGTATTTCTGTTTGGTCTGTTCATGAGTGGCGAGGCCCAGTCTGTCTCTCATACAGTCGACTGCAGCCACAAACCAGCAGCAAGTGAGAGAAAGAGAGAGAGAGGGAGAGAGAGAGAGGGGGAGGAAGAGGGCCCTTTGAAGAACAGAGAGTGGAGCCAGTTGTGGAGAGCCGTGCATGTTGCTGTTATTGGTGCTTTTCGGGCAGACACGCCTCTCCCATCTCAACACTCGCACGCAGCACTGACCCAAAGGGTGGCTGTTAATTTGGCATGGCGAAAACATGGGTTTGAACTGAATGAAGGGTCTGATATAGCATCTTCCACTGGGGAGGGGAGTGCAGCCCCACAAGCCAGACCAAATGATATCACACCAATATGGAAATGACCAGAAGACGACATGACATGATGTGCATGCATGAGGAAGAAGAAATGAGGAGAAAAATGTGCTTAGTGTGTGCAGCACAGGATAATACCTGATATTTTAGTTATTATATGAATCATTACCACAGTACAGTAGCATTAGGTTGCACTGTTCAAACTGAGGTTTATATGAGGAATTCATTAAAATGCAAACTATGGCTAGGACCATGCTGATGTGGGCTTTGTGTTTGAATACCAACAGATGGAAAAGTTGCCTCACCAGCTCATACACACACATAATAACCAAATAATACTGCCCTGCACATCAAAACATTCAACCATAAGGCTGAACATGGCAGAGCACAGTTGGAATGAATATTCGTTTCTCCTTCCAAGTAGAAATACAAATACCACAGCTAAAATATAATCTATAATCTATAATAAGTACTCGACATGCAGAATGACCTCTTCACAGTGTTAAAGCATTGTATAGTTTAAGAAAAAAAAATTGTATTCAATGATATGTTAATAGGTAATCAGCATTTATTTGTTGCATTATCTTTCCAAAGCTGATTATATGTTTTGTATTTAATGTCCTAATCTGCAGAGTAGATATCCACAGTTCTCAAAAAAAGGAGACTAAAAATTCAAATAAATTCATCTGAAACGAAGTTGAGTTCAAAGCAGCAGAAAATGATAATACTTATGTCAACTTTGCCACTGCTGCACATGTGTTGTGTATAAATTCATTTATAATCTCTGTCTTTAGCTGAATAATAAACCATATATAGCATGTCTAGGTTTACCAAGTCTCCAGTGTTTTACCTGTTGCTGTGTCTTTATTCCAAGCCCTCTGTGAACACAATTACAATTTTTGATAAACAAAAGCATCAAACACACATACGCTGTTTTTTAAAATGAATAACCATCAACATTATTTCTACAGTTTATTACATCTTATAGTATGATTTTTCATACACGTATTGTTACTTAAAGGTTTTTTTTTTAAATGTTTGTGTTTATGTCCCAAAAGTTAATTCTGTCAAAAATTCATTCAAAGTTAAATGACACATTTAAAGTCAGACACCCTTCATTATACCAAATATTCTCTCGTGCAGATAATTATAGGAATACCCGGAATCAATGTAAGCATGACAAGTATGAAAAAAAATGTGTTACTGTGCAAAGAAAAAAGAAAAACAGCAAGGAAATCTGTTGCACATCTCGCCGTGACTGTGCTGCGGAGCTCACAGTTAACCTGACATAAACCTTTTTAGGTTTATGTTTTTAGAATGAAAATATTTTTCTAAAAATAGAAATAAAAACCTAATGATCTACCAGAAATATTGAATCAGTGATTTAAAATATATGTAATAAAAGTAAATTATAACTATTTATTATCTGCTGTGCGATTGTGCAAATATATCTGCTTCAGTCAAGAAATTAGCGCTAAAATGCAATAAAGAACACAGTGAAAGGATTCAGTATAAATGCTGCAGACAAAAATAAAATCAAATAAAATCAGGCATACTATTTTTATGAATTGAATCATGCACCTCTGCAGACAAGTAACAAAGCTATGTGGGTGGCTACTCCTTGCTTGAGATCCTCTCAGTCATCACCCTCCACTGCAGACTGCGTCAACCACCAGTCACACTTCCAAGCCACAATAGCAAGGTTGGCCTCTGCAGAAATGCTTAAACTGCTCTCAATTGTCTAGTGAGTCCTCTGTCTTTCAGCTCCAATAGTCTTTGTGTCATGGTGTGAAACCCTAATGAGAAATACAATCACTTTTTGTCTTCTAGTTGAGGAGTATTGTAGTGGCTGAGCAGAGAAAGTGTGTGTGTTTTGGCAAACTGGACTGAATGCAAAGGGCTTCTTTATGTCGAAGCTACATGGACTCGAGTTTTTATCCAAACAACTATTTCCACACCTGCAAACCTGCTTGTGTACAACTCAACATTTAACATGAACTCATACTTTGTACATTAAAAAGTGTAATACGTAAATGTAATATCAAGAAAATATGAACAAATTATGTTAAGGCATTTTAAGAATGTTATAATAAATTAAGGTTGAAATCCTCTAAAAAAACCATATAATACATCATATACATATGTTATTTATTTGTTATTTTACATTTTGAGGTGTTAAAATAAATGGTACATACAAAGTGTACTGGGTTGTGCAACTTGTCTTGTTTATCCCACAGCAGGATCTCACAATGAAGAAAATTATTTCTTTTATGTGTCTCTTCATGGGAAATGACAAAGAAAAGCCATTTGCCATCTCAGCTGCACAGAAAGCAGCTCTTGATGTCTCACTAGCTGGGAAGAACAAAAGCTGAGTGTCAGACTGATAGAGGAAGTGCTTGTCTTCTCTTCCTGCTCTCAGTGGCACAAGAATGAAGAGGATGTATCCGTGTACACCAGGGCTATCCATTACTGCATTTACAAGGTCTCAGCTATTCTGTAAGTGAAATCCAAGGCTGTCTGTCTGTCTGTCACATGGAAGGAAAAACAAATAAACACACACATGACTTCACCGTGGTTTCACTCGGAGGCTAATATGAGCCAAAGAATGCTGAGTCTTTGTCCATTACAAACAAGACACTGTATGGATACACCATCATGCCATCATGGGTCCATCTGCAAATGCAAACAGGGAAATTCTTAAAAAGCGCTTAACATATCCCTCAAAGAAGAGTTCGATCCTGCAGGACTGACTGTTTGACCCAGTGAAAACATGTTGTGAAAAGCAAGGTGATGCTCCCTCTTGCTGCTCGCTTACACTTTAAATTCACGGAGCAGCACGTTGGCTCAGTCTGCTTCTAAAGACCTCACTTAAAACATACAATGTTTTATGACGCTGAATGTACACTACAGAGAGAATATTCTTGCATATATCTCCATTTAACATTTCATTAACTTTCCTTTCCCTACCTTATTTAAACTGACAAAATCAGCCAGTGGAAGAGCTAAAGTAAGTATATTTATCTAAGTACAATTCTGAGGTACCTTTGCTACACTTGAGTATTTTGATTTTAGGCTATATACACTTCAACTCCACTACATTTTGGCCCAGTCTTTTTCATCTGTGTACAGAAAGGTAAGTAAACCAAGCAGTGCACACACTGAAGTGCAATTCTGCATGTAGGCGAGACACCAGTGCGTTGACTTGGAGAGCAGAAACAGAGACGTATATTTGGCAAACAAAAAGTCTTTTGACACGGTATAAGAAACCACGAATACAACAGACTGTGAAATAGTCAAAAAGAAGTTAATAAGATTAGTTTACATGAGTACGAAGTAACCATTAGTTTTATAACAGTTTTTGTGACGAATTAGTTTTTTTCAACAGTCAGCGTGACCCCCAAATTGTCTGTGCACATTCAGCCCCTCACATCGGAGGTCAGGGAGTCATATTCTTTTTCAAAAACATGAATTTTTTAACACTCCCGACCACAATTAGAGTGTTTTTGTTCCAAATCCAAATACAGGATTTCTGTCTGACAGTTCCACACGTTGCATGCTTCACCTTTTCAACACAGAAAAGTTTAATAAATATAATGTAATGCATTAAATGCATTATTTAGTTGAAAAACATGGTGTATGTAGAAAATAGAGAAGAGTTGAGTGTTACAATAATATACATGAAATACATGAACTTCCAGATTAAATTTTATAAGTAATAAACAAAAAGGTGTGAGACTGTGTTGTGTGTAAAAAGCAAAATAGTCTGCATATGTGAGGCTTGGGATGAGGATGGCTCTACCAAACACACACCCAAGAATTAAGCGTTTGTGTCCAACATGAAACAAAAAGGTCAACGTTGGCTTTTTTAAATTCAAGGATGTAATGTATTTAAGTTACATCTTGTACATTATCCTTTTCTGAACCAAACTATGTAATGTTATTTCCAAAATGCAGCCAAACTGCAGACTTTTAACAATGTAAATCACATTTTTATTTTTGTTCTGATCTGTTCTCTACTCAAGTTAATGGGAAGGATTGAAGCATTACTTGCATAGAAAAGTAAAGTATAGTCATGTTATTTGGCAACAGACTGATTAGAAAGAGTTGACGTTTCAGACAGGGAATATTACTTAATAGTACTTAACTAGCATTGATACTTAAAATAATCTTATAAAATAAAATTACACTGTTAAAGATTAAGCCAGTGGTTCTTAACCTTTTTGGCTTGTGACCCTTTTTAAACTTCTCAGCTGGTTCCATTTAAATTACTGGTCGAGGCCCAAAGAAGTGGAATTATCCCCTATTTCACAAGAAAGCAAAAGATTAGAGAAAAGTCTGAAAAATAAATACAAATTTGTGTAGCAGAACACTGTGTTTTCTTCTTACATACCTCATCAATCATCTCCCCTCTGATTATTTCTTGTGACCCTTTGGAAGGCGGCACACCTCGTAGGATTGGGAACCAAGTGACAAAGCTACCTCCACCTGAACCAGCTAGAGTAGAAAATCCCACTTACAAATTGATGCATCAGTTTTAACAATCAATCAGAAGTCTAACTTGGAAAAGAATAACATTGTTGTACTGGTGCTTGTATATAACGTAAAATAAAGATTTGTTTTTTCCACCTCCAAAATTAGCATCATGTTGAGCACCTCTGTTGTCCATGTTTTCCATGCTTTACTCCATTACTGAAGCCGGTGTACATCATTAGAGTAAGTGTGATATTACTAAGAAAATACAGCAAGGGAACCGACCAAATTGCAGTAAATATATTCACACAAATGAAAATACTGAGATTCTATATAAATCGGGTATCAGTTCCTGTTATGCAATGTACGTGACTAACCAGCTGGTTACGTTGCATGAATTAATGGCCAAATGCAGTTTTCTAAATGGGCAAAACGAGACCTTCAACAACAAGCAAATGATCCATGTTATTGACCTGCATCCTTCATGCTTGTCCCTACTTTCATGTTGTGTATTTCTTTAGTATTCAAGGGAGAAAATTTTTCTCCCACATCCATTTTTCCTCTTGGCTCCTGCAGCAAAGCGGTTGTCCCTACTTTCATCGCATGAGGCTAACGGGTAGGTCAGGAGAATCTAGTTTCTCTATTTGGTGTTGATAGGGGGGATAAAGGAAGATTGATTCCCTCAGTGTCATCATTGCAGGTGTTTGCCTTTATGACCAGCGTCCTCTACAAGCAGTTTCTCATTACACTCAGAGAGAGGAGGACCTTCAAGTCTCATACATTCCGACAATGCTCTGAAGAGTGTGTAATTTTGGAGACTAAATTTAGGGGGAGAGGCAAATCAGTTTTTATTTAAAGCAGACCTGACTCAAACAGAGATTCACCGCACTGTGGTCAGACTTCAAACCAAACTCGTTACTTGCCTTTTTTATGTTCAGACTGCTGCAAATCTCTGATCCCTCTGAACACAGCTGAAAAAAAAAGAAACAGACTGTTGTTGATTTTGTTTCCATCTTTGTGGGAGACTGTTTTTCTTATCCACACATTGATGGTGAAGCAGTGGTTGGTCATGTGTAAAAATATCCTCTTTTGTGCCTAATATCACTGTCTTATACACACTAAGTGTAAAGTTGGAACCAGGAGATGACTGTCCCAGTCTAGTGTAAAACTAGGAAGTAAGGGGGAAACCACTTGCCTCGCCCTTCCAAAGGTAAAACAATACAAACAATCACCTTTAAAGCTCATTAATAACCAAACAACAGCTTATTTCATCAAGCTGTTTTTAGATTTTCACTTTTTTATGGAAAAAACAAACAAGACACATAGTCGGGCTTGCTAATTTCCCCCTTTTTCAGGTTGTATGTTCACCTAAAACCTAAACTAGTAATGCTTCGACTATAAACTTGTTGTTTCTCCATGTCTCTGATCTTAATGCTAAGCTAACTGGCTGCTAGCCCTAACTTCGTATTTGTTGGACAGACACAAGGCAAGAGAGTTCAATCTTATTATTTAATTCATAAAAAGAAAGCAAATTGTATTTTCTAAATGTCTTCATATTCTGTTATTAATGCCTTTTTTTCTTTTTCTCCAGCTAAAGTTGAACAACAAAAGCATAAAAAGTTCATTTTTCCAAACAGCTCAAGTGTTTTGCAGCCAAACCACTGCATTTTCAGCTTAAATGACCAACAATTTCCCCACTGCAGATGTTATAAATACTGCTGGTGCCGATCATACAAGACTTAATAAATTAAAATCAGTTGGGCAAATGTTATTGACAAGTCTTTAATAGCTATTGCAAGACTGAAGTGGACGAATGGGGGCAGAGGTTCAATAACTGCTTGCCAGTGTAAGAATAACACATTTGTGACTAAACTAGGTCATTGTGCCACTGTTTCCTTCTCATCTTTGAGGGTTGAGTAGAAAAGCAGAGCACTAAGTGGGAGCAGTGGCGGCTGCAGCTTCCAATAGCTTGAACAGTCTCGACGCCCTGGGGCGCCTTTTGCTCCTCAGCTATGGATCCTCGCTCTCTCTGGTTGTATCACTGTAATAAGGCTAGCAGGGGAAAGAATTAGGCCTGGAATAATACAGGCTGCAGATCATCCTCTGCAGTGCTGTATTGTCTTTCCATCTCCTTTCATCTCTCGTCATGTATGTAGACTGTGTAAGAGTCATTATTTGAAACCATAGTTCCATATTTTGGAACATTTTTGGAATAAATATATATTGGAATATATTTCTGCATGTTGATTTTTCTTGGTTTGTTCAGAAAAAAAAGGTGAAAATGACAATTTTAGAAAAAGTCTACTCTCCAAAATAAGAAAGTCTCTCTTTGAGTGTTAGCTTTGACAAACAGAGCTAACAGACAGATGGTTTGACCATCTGGATGAATGAAAAGGAATCAGAGAGGCGAAGCAAAGCATCGGTCAGCTGAAGTGTCCTTGAGTTTAGCCCTGATGTCCCTGAGCTCAGGAGGCTGGTCTGTAGTTTACCTTGATCTCTGACCTTTTTTGAAGAAACAAACAAAGAGAACTGCACCAAAGGGATCAATAAAATTTCATAAAATCACAACAAGCGATAAAATCAACTCTGAAAGCTCCCAAAGCTGGAAGTGCTTACACTATGTGAGTGAACCCAGCAGGATTGATCTTTTGTGCCAGTCTCTTCTATCAGCCCTGTTATTCATGCCTGCATTCCCTTCCTCTCCTCAGATCTCCACCCTGAGGCGCCAGGGCAGGACTCTGTTCTCCACCGTGCCAGAGACAGCTGAAAAAGAAGCTCACTCGCTGTTTGTCCAAGAGGTAAAACTAATACATACCTGGATACAAGCCTGCTTTGTCTGTTCTTTATCCCCTGATCTTGGCCAAAGCCTCAACCTCTCTGTCGTGACTGAAGCTCGGCTTTATCCTTTTGTTTGGAGCGCAGCCATGTTTTCTCTCCTTTTCACCCAAACACAGGTGCTTTGCCTTTTGTCCGGATAACGCAGCCGTCCTTCACGCCGTGAAGACACATCAGATACAGCTCATAAGTTCAGACGTGAATCCAGCCAAGGATTCATCCTGATTTGTCCGTGACGTACAGATAAAGCAGAAGTGGTTAGATTTCAGTGAAAGCGAGTGAAAAAGGAGTGTTGGTTGACCACTCACATGGGTTGG
>JAPZDT010000007.1:15918247-15928969 GCA_029814675.1 Acanthurus coeruleus | reverse complement strand
CAAGCAGTTTTCTATGTCTTATATAAAGAATTGAGAACTGTAATGGTAGTCAGAACCCTTCTTATGTTTGCACTGCACTCCTTCACGCATGTACCAAGACATTCATCATCCTTCAGACATGAAGACATACAGAGAAGGCTGATTGCAAAACCATCCCTATTGGCAAGTCTTGCTCCTTTATAACAAGTCATCTTCTTGCATGAGATCTCATAGGACAGTAAACTTAAACATTTCCCCTTTCTGTTCTGCTTCTCTCACTGATCTGGGGTATCAGGGTAGCCTTGATTTGGGCCCTGTGGGGCCTCAGGGTCTACTGACTTTCATAGCGCTTCAGTGCTCAAGTGGCACGACGACTTGGCCAGGAAAGAGGCTTACCTTGGTGTTCCACCACACAAGCAAGCGCTGATGTGAAGATGACTACAAATGTGGCTAAATTGTGACTGCTGAGAGCTGTGAATACACTCTGTTCTGTGATGCAAAGTAGGATTTATAGTTGGCTCATATTGGGCGAAGTGTCACTTTGGGTTTGTAAAAGCAAGACAAGGAAGTTTTATAGCTAATATGCTCAACATATAACACTATTCTGGCATAAATTTTAAACAGCTTAATCAAAGAGTGGAGGAAAATGTTAATCAACTGTTTTAAATGAAAATACAAGAATAATTTATTGCCCCTAGCAGTGGTAAAATCAGTCAGTGCAAATTGAAATGAAACTGATCAGATCGGTTTCTTTGCTCTCTGCTCATTAGAGCCATATTTTACTTTTACTGCTCGTCACTGGGCGGAGAAGCTGACAGTCTGACTCACCAGGGACAAGACACAAATCAACCCCTTCCTAAACAAATCCACACACACACCCACCCCCACGTCCCAGCTGTATCTTCCATGACCAGCACGCCGGCCTCTGCGCCTTGTGGTTTGAAGTGGAAAAAATGGCTCTAAATCAGAGAACCGCAAATCACAGGCAGGCTGTGTTTCAGTTCCAGCAATCACTAGTAAGCACGTGCAGACACACGTATGCATACACACCTCTCAGACAGAGCTCTCTGGTTTATGTTCTCATCAATGCGTGCAGCTAGATAGGGAAAGAAAGACGGGAGAAATAGTTGAGGGAGTGAGGGTATCCAATTAAGCAATTACAAGCTTTGGGGCCCAGATTTTCCATGACTTTATCTCAGCAGCTTCTGGAGTTCACCATGGAGGCTCCGCAGCGTCTCCTGGAAAGAGGCCTAAGACAAGGAGATGGTGGTTTCTGATACAGATGGATGTCCATTCCCCTGTTGCCCTAGGGTTTGGTGGTCCAGGCCTCCATCATACATCATACATCAGACAAAGTCTAGACAACATTAAGGCTCTCACCATGCCGAGGAGATCTGGTGCTCAATCAATTTCACTACTTTCTATCTTTTCTAGCCTCACGTTTCCCTCCCATGCATCCTCAGCTGTATCTTTCTTTTTTTTCATTCATACTTTCCCTCCGGTTTTTGGCACTGCAGTTAATTCAGTAATTTACTGTCGTTCAAAGTTAACTCTCTAAGAAACATCTGCAGAGGTTACCTAGAAGAACAAAGGGCGGGGTTTTTGGTTTGGGCAAGCTGGAATACAGCCTGTCTGGGCAGGATTATGTAAGACTTGGCAAGACTGGCTCTCACAGCTCCTACCACATTGTGCAGGCTTTGGGCTGCATGGCATTGAGCTTAACCCAACTGTATTTCATGCTAGTCGTAGCAAAGAGGAAGATAACGTCTGCTGTTGCTCACCTCTGCTTGATGTTTTTTACATATGCTGGCTCCCCCAGCACGGAAGGAGCGCCTGTAAAATCTATTTAGGTCAGAGCTATTAAGTTTCAACCCTTGTTCCCTGTCTCAGCAGTTTGGGGGCTTCAGAGTACCTTAACTCAATTTATCTCCATCCAGGAGATGTTTCTGCCTTATGTATGGAGCACAGTTTACAGGAAACAAGGAGGACAGTCCTCACAATGATACAACACAGAAAAGACAATAAGAATGACTTTGTCTTTGAAATATCGGAGGAGGTCAGGTCAGCTTTGTATGTTCTTTTTCAGTAACACTTTGCTGTCATTTACATAAACACAACCACAGTTTGTGCCTGTCACTGTCAAGGAGCCTGACTCGAGAAATCTGGGGTGAAGTCCATTTAATAAGGGAGCCCCTCACAAATATTGATGGTTGGGAACTCTAAGGGAGTAGCTCGACAGTTTGGGAATCATCCTCAGTCACTTTAGCTTAGAGTTACATGAGAAGATTCTCATCATTGTCATGTTGTACAACAAATACAAAGCGACAGCCAGTGAGTTTAGCTTTCTTGTAATAGTTGAAATGTTCATCTGGCTCTGACCAAATTTAAGAAATCCACCTCCAAGCACCTCAAAAGCTCCCTGATTAACACTTATTGCTTTTGCTTAATCCACATAAAAACTGAGGCATAAAATGACCGTGTGGTGCTCTGTTAGGACGCTGTAGACTAACTTCCTGAAATTTCTGCTTGTTGTCTGGCAGCCTCACATGGCAACAGCGTGGAAGATATAAGAGCGTTTGCTGTATTCATGTTGAATTGTTGAGAACACAATAAAGAGAACGCAGTTCCAAATACGTTCACATTAGGATCCTGGATGCAATTCTGAGTTTAAGATGACTGACAATGTTAACATAGTTTCAGTTCATTTTAGACGAGCTGTTCACTGTTTTGCTGTGTTTGGTTTCACTTGTTACAAACTGCTCCAATTATGCAGCTTAGTATAAAAAAGCAAATTAAGGCTATTTAATAATACCTGTTTGAGTGAGTACAATGTGTAAATTCCCTCAAGTCAGAATGACTGAAGGTGTACTTGTACTTTTCATCCAGCATATTCAGATTTAACAAAGAAAATAAAGCATGTTTGTAAGTGAGTTTTTTAAATGTTTTAATGTGGATTTTGTTACCATATTACAAAACCAGGCCTGCTGTTTCCCCTTATTTCCTGTCTTTATGATAAGCTTATTCCTTGGCAAAGAAACAAAAATATTTGTGGAAATGTCTTGTAGTTTAATTGTAAGGAATGTGTTTTTGGGCCTTTAGTTATCCTTATTCTTGCAATTTTGATGCTCACCTATGAACACAAAAATGACATCATAAACATAACACAGCCTGCCTCTGCTTTTTCTCTGACAAATATACAGCCAGCATATAATGCATCACATAACAAATCATCACTCAATGTAATTAATCATGCTACAAGAAAACCCTCATGGATACCTTGTGTCCAAACACTGGACTGTAATGATTTCCATCTCACTTAGTCCAAGGGAAATATCCTTTCAAAGTGTTTTTGCGTGTATTTATATACAGTGTGCAGTAAATCAAATGTGAGCACATGTGTGCACTGGACAAGACGTCTTTCCAGGTAAGCAGTTGCACAAAAGTGCTGGATAAGATCCACGGCAGCAGACAAACAACCTCATGTGGACCTCAGATGTCTGAAGCGAGCTGCTCGAAAAGGAAAAATTCCACAGAGTGAAAACAATAATTCAACAGCAGCAGACACTGCAACCATTTGACAGTGTATGGTATGGTATGAGCAGATCAGAAGGAGTCAACCTGGGGGGAAAAACAACATGGCTGACAGTTGTGTCGGTGAAGACTTCAGCAGACAGGTCACTTAAGATGTGGAGGATGAGGGCACGGAGAGTTTACAGTCCTATCGTAAACCTGGGACCATCCACCCTGGGAACAGAAAGATAGATGGTCCTAATTTTAGAGGGAGGTTTCTGTCAACACAAAAGGGCCCGAGATTGAGTCTAAACACAGCATGGAACAAGCAATAAGCATGCATGTACTCACCTAAACAATAATGGTGTAAGGTGTCTAGATCTATGATAAGCTCTCTAAATCATCCTTTCATCTTACTCATATGTCCTGAAAGTAGAGACAGAAGACAAAACAGACTAAGAGACTGAAAACCAAGACAAGAATGATGTTGAACTTCATGGTGTGTTGGTTAAATTGCCCTGCAGCTTCAAAGAAGATGCTAGCATGAGGTTTATAAAGCACAATGTATCTATTATGGATCAAAGTCTAAGATCACACAGCAAACATTTTTCTTTTATAACAAATAGTTCAAACTTCAGCAGTTTGGGAAATGGGCTTATTCATTCTCTTGCCATGAGTTCGAAAGATATCGAAATCAGTCTTGCACCTGTCTGTTAAATATGGAGGGGGGTATATTTCTGTACATAGTGTCCTTTGTTCCCCCAGTTCATTATTTTGTGAACACACATTAATTCTTTTATTGTGTTTGATCAAATCTTTGACCCCAATCCTTGGAACATAGATGGGAATGATTTGCCCTTTAGTTATTCACTCATTTTACAACCTAATGGTAGCTTCAACAACTTGTAAAGCGAAAAGCATGAAGGATAGTCTGTACCTGACATCCTCCTCAGAGTTGGTAATGATTAGTTGTTACTGGGCTAATTTAACTCATCAAGTTATGCTTGTAGCCCCCACCCTAACGCTGCATGGAAACAAAGGATCTTGGAAACGTAAGAATGACACCAGATAAAGCAGGAGTAAGTGGCCTTTAAGCTTAGCTTAGCATTGTGACAGGAAGCAGTGGGAGACAGCTAGTGTGGTTCTGTTGAAAGCTAAACGTCCCACCCACCAGCACCTCTAACAATCGCTGATATATACATTATCTTAACAGAGAATTTCACCTGGTTGCCTGGCAAATTGTCAGCGACAGCAGGAATCCAGGAAGTCCCTGCTTCCAGCCAGGAACAGAAATTGCCACATTCAAGCAATGCTGAAGAGAAAAGGTCCAGTAGGTGTATTAACTCTAGGCCCAGTTTACATTATAGGAATTCATTTTTCGTAACCAAATTGCTTTGTTTTAGAAATACCAATGCATTTTGTTCCTCAGTGTTACAGACAACCATTGGTTTCCATCCAGTCCTATGAGTCCTATGATCATACAACTCTGGTAAGTTTCAAAGCTGCTAATTGATTTTAATTTGTATTGAAAAAGAAATAAATGGCTGTTTGAAATGGTAAGTAATACATACAGAACCCTAAAACCTTATGGCCCATGTTCAACTGGCAAAGACCTCAATAGCCACAGGTCTTTACATGTCACTTATATGCAACAGTCTGTTTTGGAGTGAACAATGTGATATTTATAGACTACACATATCACACACACCATGTTACCGTGAATACTGCATCTCCTGTGGGTAACTGAACTGAGGTGTGTGGTGCAACAGTACTGACAAAAGAGAGACTCCAAGCTTTGTGTATTGGTTCTGCAGCTTACGGTGCTCCGTTAGCCGCAGCTTGGTTTGCTTCCAGCCGGTCACATATGTTGTCCTGACAGGCATTTTTGTTCTGTCTGTCTGCTGCAGCAAGAGCTCAGCCCGTCTCCAAACACCATCACACTGACGGGGGCGATTTACAGTGAAGTGTAAAAGTCAGAAGCAGATTGGGTGTGTTTCCCTGAGGTGTTTGATGTGTCAGCAGCCTCCACATGGGTGGAGTGCTACTTCACTTATTTGTGTAGTGCGTGTATATACAGATTCTGTCTGGCATTTTAGTCAAAGAAATACATGTCAGAAGGCACCTGCACACCTTGAAAGAACTAAATAATGATTGACTCAGACTTGGGATTTTTTTTTTATGACTGTAAGGGTGTAAAACTGTTTTCATACGCACAGCAAGAGCCACAACATGCAGCCAATGCCAAAAAAAAAAAGGAGAAGCAGCATTTGTCATAAAACAAATCTCTAACTTCTACCTACTGCATTATTGGGGGGGAAAATACACACATCATTCTCACTATAGCTGTAAGATATAATATTTGGCACCTAAGACAAGTCAGAGTGTTAAACAGATCAAGCATTTATGTAACCAATAAATAACATTCAATCTTGTAAAAAGAGAACTGGATGCACACTTAGGTTGTTGCTGCTGGACGACCACACGACAAAAGGTCCGGGGGGCCTCACTAACAGGGTCCAGGCCGTAAAGTTTATGAGCCCCTGACTGTTAATGTGAACATCTTGTTCAAAAAATCAGCTTGAGGAGAGTTTAGGAGTTGAACTGCAAACAGCACATTTGAGCGCGTACAACAGTTGGTCAAGGGGACTTTTTAAGGCTGTGTGTATTTTTTAATCCGGATTTATGAATAGCTGACAAAATATCACATGTGTGAATGCCACTGCTGTGTGAGGAGTACACAAATTATAACATCCATACTCATTGATGGTAATGGCATGCAAAAGTTTGCTTTGACAGTCTTGCCTGTGTGTACCCAGGGTTCCTCCCTTGTAACTCTGTCACTCATTATATTGTAGTGGGCCTAAAGTGGCTCTCAGCCCAGTAGCAAAATGGAAATATAACGCTTCTGAGTTTTATACCATCTGCCCTCCTGCAAAACTCCTTAAACTGTGACAGGAAATATTTAGACAACAAGATCAGTGCAGTTGAAATCACAGTACAGATGTGACCATACAGATTGAGGGTTAAAAATTTCATTACATCTGTCACTTACTTCATTGCCCATCCTTTCCATTTTACCAGGTATTCAAGTTGTCCCTGCAAGAAAAAGACAGGCGATGAGTTAACAGAAACAGTTTGTACATTACAACACAGACAAGAGGCCTTAAATAACACCTTAAATCTGAAACTCAATTTCATTAGCATTTGCATATGCTTTTAAGTCTAAAGTTTTTTTGTCAATCTGAACTTAAGAGTTATTGAAATTTTGTTGTGGCCTTTACACAAAAGTTAGAACTGAATTCTCCATGCTTCTAATACAATCCAGCACACTTCCTTTAATTTAACTCTATTTCAGCCCTGCAGATTCATCGTCAAGTTTATTAGTCTGGAAAATTTCATATCTGAGCATGACAATGTTTCAATGAAGACATGGTACTTGCTGCTGGGGATTTCTTTTGATTTGGGATGCTCTGCTGCACTTAATCTTGATGTGAGCTCATCCAGGCTGTCCAGAGTTTTAGTCTGATATGTTTTCAATCATATCAAATATAAACATTTGCAGTCACACATTTCAAGCATAGAAATAACTCCATATTCTAGAAACTTCAAATAGAACATTTTTTTAAAAAGATGAGACATTTCAAAGGAGCTAGTCTTAAACATTCATACACGTTATTACAGCTTTAATAACAGTGCTTGTACTACTTATTTCACAAGGGGGGGACTATGAAGCTGCCTACTACAACATCTGGCAATGTAAAAGTAAATGGAAGTCTGGTTGGCCTTTTTGATTTATCTTGCATAGTAGCTACTTAAGATGGGACCCCATCATGATTTAGGAGGTCTTTTCCAGTAAACAAGCCTTAATAGTATCATAACATAATTAGAAACTATCATAAGACCCTGATGGCCTCCTTTCTTATTAGCAGTAGATGAATGCAAAGATTACTCTTAAAAGTTGTAGAAGAAAACAGCTGTGTAAAATTGCCTTTAATGCTGGTGCTACATTCACCTCTTCTCAGCCTGTAAAACGCAGATTGTCCGTATAGCTTTAGCTACCATTTGCTGGCAAAGAAATCGGGCCCCTCCATTTCTAAGCACAGCCCTCATCCCCTCGGCTGGGCTGCTTTCCTTTTTCTGCAGCCAGTCCCTTCTTTGTGTCGCTGTTTTTATTGCCCTGCTAATGCCTGAATATACGAGCCATGACTGATAGCTCGGCTCGTTAGCTTCTAGCTAGCTCCGACTAGCAAAGTAAGGGCAACCGCCAGCCACAAGGCCTCCATTGCACTGCATGGGCGCAAGAAGACAGCCCCGAGCCTATGACCGGAGTAATACCGTGCCGTGTTGACTGCGGCCAACATCTGCGGGAAGTCAAAACACGCGGGACGGCGGCGTCTGTAGCTCACCTTACGAACGCGGCGTTTCAGTATGGCTTCCGCGGCGAAAATGCGATCTCCCACCGCCGAGAGCTCCATCTTTCATGCCCGAACTACGCTACCTGTCTCTGTTTTCCTCTCTCCAGACGTCAAGCACTGCTGTCTGCTCGGGCCGACCACAATCAAAATGTGTGAGAGACAGCAGACACACATGCACACACACCACGATAACAGCAGCAGCAGCAACAGCAGCAGTGGCGGCACGGTCAGTCTCCTATTTGTCACGTGGGCGGGGTCAGCCCCTCTAGTCGTCCTGGCAACGGTTAAGACACTCAAGAGGATGCGAAGAAACGCGCGCGCTACTTTGAGCTCATCATCTCTATCTGATGGAGGGCGGCGCCATGCTAAGTCCTCGAGAGAAAGCTGTGAACTCCTCCCTGTGAACTGCAAACTTACCGCGTTAACTGTAATAGTCATGCCAATGGAGCTATCACCAGTTTGCAAGATAACATCTACATATATCACTTGAGTCTTAATTTATATTTTACTTTTTCATCTATTGTGTTATATTAAATATTAGGCCTATATAGACTTTATTAGCCTATGCTATGTTTGCACAAAAGACTTTATAACAAAACACATTTTTTACTTGTTATAGTGGGTGAATCACAGTTTTTAAAGTTCCATTTAAGTGCCAGTAAGCTATGACAGAGTTACAGAGAAAGCATGCACAATAGGACCTTGAAACACAATAGGACCTTGAAACAGAGGCGGCACCACACAAGCTCGTCTGCTAGAGCATAAAACATACATCAAGACTGATTCTTTACTGCTGTGACCTGGGTTCAATTACGGCCAGAGGCAGTTCACTGCATTTCAACCCCTCTCCCTCTCTCCAAAATCTATTATACCAGTTTATACCTGTGCCTTTCAGTGACAAAATGTCCTCTGTGAAAAAAGCTTAAAACAGCTGCTGCAGCTAGCCCCCTCCAGCTAGGATAGAGGTTGTGATAATGGATGTGTATTTATTTTAAAAATAGCAAGTTATGTTTAAAAATAGCAGAACTGGAAAAGTACTGGCATCTGTCTATAAAAAAAATCTATCATCTTGATGCAAAATGACTCTGTTCCCTGGCAGCTAAAACCTCTTTATAAACAATCTTTGGTTACAACTTGCATTTCCAGAAACATTGCAGAGGAAATGACCTGTGTCCTCAATAGTAACCACAGACTGCCTCTGTCTTTCCAAGTAGCCTTGACTCAGTCACAACCAAACTGTTTTCTTTTTTGTGCCTTCAAACAAATAGGTCAGTCCGAAGGAGGCAGCAGCTTCAGAAATGAGTCTTGCAAAAAAAAAGGCAGTACCCAACCTTGGTGTTTTTTTTTACACTAAATATGTCAACCAAATTTCAGTTCTTTACGCTCTAAAAGCTGCATGCATCTGATGCTGAGCAGCTCTCTGTTCTTGTTCACATATGGATAATTTAAACAAGGAATCACAGCCTATGTGATAAGCTATTTTAAAGTTGTTGCTATGTAAAACCTGATCAAAGTAAGTTTTGCTGTCAAGTAAATGTAGTGGGCCTAAACCTAAAATAGGCTACTTGCATGTAAAAAATATAGGAAAAAGACAATTTAAAGTGCATTGGGAAAAAAAATAAGTTTATTAAAAATTAAAGCTCAAAATCTGATCATTGGTAATTAAAAGAATTAAAAGAGTTATATATGTGTGAATTTCACGTGCTATCTTGGCCATATGAGGATAATAATTGTTGTAGAGGATTAAGACAAATGTACAACGTTTATTTCAACGCATCTAACTTACATTATGCATTTTTAGTGTCCTTAATTACACTGTGCTATTTGTACTTTGAACTTTTCTGGATATTTGTCGACCGTAGTAACAGAAAGTAATATCAAAAAGAGGATGATGCGCATCCTCGTTACTGAATTTTAAAACACACACATGCTTTGAATTTAAAGCAGTCAGTTAAGAGCGGAACTGAAAGCTCCCGCACTTCAGCTTTCGGAATGTAACAGCGTGACATCCAGCGGAAGTAAACAATACCAATCCGCGGCAAAGGCATGAATGCATTCGTTTAATAGAGAGGCGTTATTGTAGTACTGGCTCAGTCATCGATAATTATTTCAGTCAAGGACAATGTCTTCAGTTGAGTGTTTAAAAGCGTTTGTCAACGAGCGATTGACCGCCGCTGCAGAAGAAATATTGGGATTTGTTACAAACACTGTCGTGGAGTTTGAGAAAGAGATTGATCGACAGCGCAGACTACTGGATATCGTGTGGAAACCTGAAGTAAAGTTATTCAGAATAGGTAAATATTGTCTTAAAAACGAGGAATTCCAATTATACAATGCAAATTGTTTAAATGTGTAGTGATGCTAATTTTCTCGCATGCCTGTTGTTTTTCTACTACACCATCACAGTAGTTTTCTGATCTTTATGCCGTCTGTGTCTTCAGAGCTCCAACAGCAACATGTCAATAAGGAGGAGGATGAGCAGCTCTGTAAACAGGAGAGGAACTCAAGTCTGGACCAGAATGGTTTAAAACCCCCACAGATTAAAGAAGAACAGGAGGAACTCTGCACCAGTCAGGAGGGAGAGCAGCTTGTGATGAAGACGGATACCTCCATGTTGACTCCTACTTGTGAGGAAAACGGAGACAATGAGGATGAGACTCTGAACATGAATCCTGGTGAAACTCTGAGTGCAGCAGAGAGAGAGTCTGTAGTCAGCTTACCTGTAATAGTATCTGTGGTATCAGAACGAAACAGTGACCTGCAGCCGCTCTGTAACAACCCTCATGTAGCTGAGAAGAAGGATCTAAAAAGAAGTAAA
>JAPZDT010000007.1:15580707-15590711 GCA_029814675.1 Acanthurus coeruleus | reverse complement strand
GTGTGTGGTGTTCTGTGGTGTGCTCTTCATATTTTTTTAAATCTTTATTTTATTAATGAATAATTAAAAATACCGTGGTTTTTATTTTTTAACTTTTAGTTAGTGTATCTGTTCAAGCTCTCAAGAGAGCGATGTATCTTCAGCCACTTGAAATAACTGAATTTCAACAGTATTTCAAATCAAGCTTGCAGGGATCTTACTTGACTTTGATGCAAAGTCATGCTGGCTGGTTTTTATAAAAGAAAAAAATCGCAGAGGAGAGGATTCTAAAAGCCTAAAGATCGCCACGAGAAGGTAAAACTAACCCCAACACTCATTTATTAGATTTTTGTTTTGTTTTTGTGCAAAATATCAAGTAATGCAAGTCATCCAAAACATATCAAAAACATTGAAGTACAAAATTATGCTATCTGTAGTTATTCCGAGCAAAATAAGCCGCACAAAACAATCAGAAATGGTTGTGATGCAACTCTTGCTCAAATAAAACCAATAATGGTTCATTCATTTCCCTCAATACTTAACAATTTCCATCTTGATAATTTCTGTAGAATGTAGACTAATGAAAATTAGTAGTTATGCTCAAAGCGTTAAAAACATCCCATTGATGAACAAAAACCTTTCGGCTTGAGTTGCATGATTATTTTGTAGTATAAAGTTAATGTTGCATGTCGGTTGTCCACTGTGCATGTAGGCGTTGGTGTTTCCAGCATCTCATTTCTGTTTCTCTTCTTAGGTTGTCAGAGAACTGTGTAGGTGCAGGTGACACATTTGATCTCCATCTTACAAGGCAATTAAGGTGAGTTGTAATGAGATTGTAGATGAATGTCTGTGTTGAATTTTGCTGTTTTGATTAATTCTTTTCTCTGTCTTAACAGGTTTGGTGGCAGTCCCTGGAAAGAGCAGAGGTCATACAATGTCTATAGGACAAATTGTATCTTAATCCCTTGTGGGATTTTCCCGTTTTTAAACATTGCTATAGCAATAAGCAAAAGTATTGTTTGTTTTTTATCAATGTGTCCACATTTACAGTGTTTTTACATAAAGACATGTTTTTTTCATAAAAAAGAAAGAAAATAAAGCTTTTTATGTTATCATGGTGTGCTTTTACTCTGAAAGAAGTCTGTCTTCACATGTGATGGGATCACCAGAAATGCTTTTTTTTAACTGAATGGATGCTAAGGTTTCAGTTTGGAGATGCAAGAAAATACAATCACGCAATCTTGCTTATCACTCTTACATAATGTGCATTGAGCCCATGGTGATTTACCACCTCTTTTTTGTTAAATAACTTTACATACAACAATTTTCAGTTGGACCCATTCTGTAGCTCTCTGACAAGGGATTGTACTCACAAAATAGGTTAAAAATTTTTTTTTATTTATTTATTTGCCAAAATGGCATTTTTAGCACCAGTGAGAGTACAAAATTAATGCAACTTTCATATGTGTGTACCTTAATATTTAAGTTGACACATTAAAGGGTCCAAAACATAATTGAAACCCCCATATTTCTTTCTCTCATATTGACATTCAAACCAAAGTCTATCTATAAAATGTCTAAAGGGATAGCACGCCTTGCAATCAGTGGACAAGATACACCTAAAAGATTTTATGATCCAAGGCAAACAAAACTGCTACACATATTGCAACAGCCCCGTTTTGCACAAGTCACTTTTATGATATTGTAGTTATACTTAGAAGGATCATATGCAGATTTATATCAGCTTTGATCAAAGCAAACTGAATCCTCTTCCTTATTGCGGCTGTCTCGCTGTTGGGCTGAATGTCCCTTTAATTTACTCTCCTCCCACAGGTAGCTAACATATCCGCGCGCGCCCCCATCCATCAGCGGCTAGTTTCACATCAACAATGACTACATTCGCAGATTTCATAAAAAAACACGCCAGTATTTCCATTAATATTTTGACAATGTGTTTCGTTTAACTTACTTTCTATAAAGCGGGGCAACAGTTGACGAAAACGACAGACGCTGTCACTGGTGAGCCAAGTTAACATTTTCTTGTTCAGCCTGTTTGGTGTGTTGGATGGTTGCTAACGTTTGCTAGCTAGCCACAGATGCTGGTAGCCTAGGCCTCAATCTTTGTATTTAATGAAGCATGGTCTTGGCGGACAGCTCGGAGTCCGTCGCTCCATGTTTTGATTAACGTTGTTTTTTGTTTTTTTTTTGCTCGATGTATTCATTTGAAGCAGCTCTGATAAGATAGTAGACCCGTGAAGAGATCAAGTTTTGTAGCTACTAAGCTAGCATGCAATGCCAGCTTCCGCAAAAAACCTGCACCATATTTAGAGGCACCATATAACATATTTATGGCTAGTTTTTCTGTGCGTACTTACCAGGAAGAATTTTTGAATGCTTTTGGGCTATATGTGATATTGCACTCGTTGTATTTGTTTAAAACATCATAAGATTGCACAGACTTATATCTGCACTGTTTGTTTTGACTCTCTAAACCAATCTTCTCATTATCAGCTTTGTGTCTAATCAAATCACAGACCAAATTTTAAGGTCATTACTACCTGCAGGTATGCTTGAAAGAATTAATGATGCTAGCAAATTCTCATAGCACAGACGTATTAAAATTATTCACACTTATTTTTAAACATACTTAAGAAATGAGATCAGCCCTATTGATATACTGTGTCTCTGACCTGCTCTGTTGTTGTAAACAGGTAGAAGATCAAGGAGGAAAAAAAAAAAAAAAACTAGACACAGGGAGGAGAAGTGAGCTGTGGGTGTGTCTGCTATGGCTGGTGGAAGGAGAGGGGCAAACCGTACCACGTACTGCAGACCTCCACTAAGCAGCGAACCAGGCTCGGTCAGCAATGGCAATCACTCCACGAGCTCCCCAGTCACAGGGGTACGATCTCGTACACGGTACGTGAAGCTTTGATATGCCACTATTAAGCATGCATTTAATGAGATTAAAGAAGTAAACATTACAGCCTGTGATTCTTTTGGACTGCAGGAATGCACTATTACATGGGTGTGTCGTCCTCCAGCTACCCTACATTCTCATACAATGAACTGCATCATAATAAGAGGCTCTGCTTTGTCTGTAGGAATGGTTCAGGAACATGCATGTCAAGCCCCCCACTTGCTGCGCAGACAGTGGTTCCTCTGAAGCACTGCAAGATCCCTGACTTATCTGTGGATCGTAATGTGCTGTTTGAGCTCCATCTTTTCTTCTGCCACCTGATTGCCCTCTTTGTCCATTATGTCAACATCTACAAGACTGTGTGGTGGTACCCACCATCACACCCTCCCTCACACACATCACTGGTGAGTACTCAGTGAGAAATCTACCATAAATAATGATTTTTTTATTGTTCTAAAATTTGCATATCTTGTTACAGTTGGTGTTTGGGAGAGTTAGTCTTGTTGCGAAGTTCATTCTTTTATACAGGCACCATGTTTTTTGGGCCTACACAGATCCTGTTTCTTTCCCATCCACCAGCTGATGTGTTTTACTCAGTTCATAGTCGAATGATTGATGCTACTGTTAACTCAAAGTGTCAGCTTTGTACAGCAGAGGCAGCAGAGTATCAGAAGTCAGATTTCACTATGTACGTGATGAGAGTAAGGACAGTTTACCAATAAGACATCGACTGAAGATTTTGTGTGTAAGTGACAAGCAAACGCACCCTATTTTACGATGATTTGTCTTTTAATATCAAGGCTTTCAGGAAACTAAGTAATGTTAATAGTTGACAAGGAGTTCATTTCGTGCCAGAGAAGCTGGAGCATACTTAATGCACTGTCTCTCACTCTTCTGTTGCAAAAAAATTGCCCAAAATGACTTTTGCCTGATTTGGTTGCTGCATTTTTAATGAACAATAGCAGTAAGTGCTAAACTCACTGATTTTTTACATCTCCTTTATAGTTATAGCCAACTCAGTTAAATGCATTTAACTGGAATCTTCATCAAAATGAAATGTTGGCCTTACCGTGAATAAATATTTTTCACACAACTGGTAACACTGGTGTTGACAAGTTTAACCAGGCAGGTAATTTCCTTAGTGTGGCATCACTAGTGATAGTAATAACCTTGAGTCATTGTTATTTTTTACAGAACTTTCACCTTATTGATTATAACATGCTGGTGTTCACAGTCATCATACTGGCAAGGAGGTTAATTGCAGCTATTGTTAAAGAGGTAAGGATTTTAGTTTTCGCTTCAGCCTTTTTGTATTTAAGCTTTTGTTCCTGATCTGTGTTTCTATACATTCAAATGTGAAATAGCACAGTTGATGTGTCTCTGTATTTTCATGCTCGTGCCCTAATTAGAGGCAGAATTTAAACCACAGCAGATACTAAAAATACACTGTATCATGACCTTTGAGAGGTTATACCAATAATGAGTTTTTCTTTTACTTTCTATCCGTAATTACTACACTTTCTCTTTTTTATGCATCTTACATGAATTTCCCATGTTGAATTAAGATGTATTTGCAAAACTGTTTGCATTTTACTTTTTCTGATCACCCCCTCAGGCATCGCAGAGCGGGAAGCTGTCCTTCCCCCATTCGATTTTTCTGGTGATGGCTCGATTTGCTGTGCTTACCCTGACAGGTTGGAGCCTGTGCCGCTCCCTCATTTACCTCTTCAGAACCTATTCTGTTCTCAGCCTGCTCTTTCTCTGCTACCCGTAAGTATCCTCAGGAAAAAAGACAGAGGGTTGTATTCGTTGCAGATACACACACCACTTAATGGTGGTTGAAATGGAGCTTAATGTACTTCTAATTTCCTGGTAGGCCTGATTTTAAGTGTTGTTTGTATACTGTTGTCTGTGGTGTCTGTTAGCAAAACATTTTCAGCATGGGTGGGTTTTGTTGTGGTCAAGTTCAGCATGACTCCAAAAGAAGAGGCGTTTTTCATTATAATGTTTTTTTGAAACTGTTTTTAACTGATGAGAAAAATTGGTTGTTGCATGTTGAAACCGCGTACACTATCAGTGTCAGCTTTTATTTTGGAGCCATATTTACTTTGGATTTTAACAGCAGTGCAGCCTTCTGTCACAACTGCTTGTTTTCAAAGTGACAAAATTTTATAACCTACCCTGACTATGATGCAGGGCGTTAGGTATTGGAAGAGTTAATTGTAGCTGTTCTTTACCACAGATTTGGAATGTACATTCCATTTTTCCGACTGAGCTGCGACTTCCGGCGGGCAGGACCACTCTCACCTATTGCCAGCATCGGCTCTAAGGAGGTGGGAAGCGTGGGCCGTGGAAGGGACTACTTGACTGTGCTGAAGGAGACGTGGAAGCAGCACACCAGCCAGTTGTACGGCGTCCAGGCAATGCCAACCCACGCCTGCTGCCTCTCACCAGATCTTATCCGCAAGGAGGTAGAGTACCTGAAGATGGACTTCAACTGGAGGATGAAGGAGGTTTTGGTCAGCTCGATGCTTAGTGCTTACTATGTGGCCTTTGTACCTGTCTGGTTTGTCAAGGTGAGAAACTGTTAGTCTTAGTTGTAACTTTGCTATCATTACCATTATTTTTTAAAATGCTTTAGTAACCCTTCTACACCTGTAAAATTTTCTACAGAGTACACAGTATGTTGACAAGCGCTGGTCTTGTGAGCTGTTCATCCTGGTGTCCGTCAGCACGTCAGTCATCCTCATGAGACACTTGTTGCCGCCTCGATATTGTGACCTGCTGCACAAAGCTGCAGCTCACCTGGGCTGCTGGCAGAAAGTAGACCCTTCACTCTGCTCCAACGTTCTCCAGCACATGTACGTACTGCTCGAAGTATATTACAAGGTTTTTGGTCCATTTAGTCAAATCTTAATCTCACTCTCACTCTTTTACACACAGATGGACAGAAGAGTACATGTGGCCACAGGGAGTCCTAGTCAAGCATAATAAAAACGTCTACAAGGCAATGGGTCATTACAATGTTGCAGTCCCATCAGATGTATCCCATTATCGCTTCTATGTGAGTATTTCTAAATGACAAGGTCCTGTCCTACAACAGGAGACGGCAGAGATTTCAGAGAGCCTGCAGTCATGTAGCCCGTTTTGTCAAATAATTCTGGTATTTTAAGAACTCAACAAGCTGCATGTGTTTTAGCTGATATCCTGTTTCTTTCCCTCCCCTAGTTCTTCTTCAACAAGCCTTTACGAATATTGAACATACTCATCATCCTGGAAGGTGCCATGATATTCTACCAACTGTACTCGCTGATATGTTCAGAAAAGTGGCATCAGACCATATCACTGGCTCTGATCCTCTTCAGCAACTACTATGCCTTCTTCAAGCTTCTCAGAGACAGAATAGTCTTAGGAAAAGCATATTCGTACTCAAACAGCTCACCAGACCAGAAAGTCAGCTAGACTTAAGTTATTGTTGGTTGAATTCACTTTGGAACAACACAAACATGCCTAGAGCTCTGTATTTTTTCTACAACTGCATTTTGTGTCACATTTTTGTTCTGATCTGCCATAATAAAAGAATATTTTTGTATTACTTTAAAAGGACTGCTTTATTTTTATTTGTTTCTGAAACATGTTTTCCTCTGCACATAAAGGCGTCTGTGTTTTTAAAAATTAAGCCTAAAATTCCAACTATCTCCCAGCAAACACATGCAATTTCCAGTTGACAAGTTGTATCAATTGGCTTTCTATCACTGGAAATATTTAAATGTTATAAAATTGCTTAGTTACAATATCTAATGTTTTTTTTTTTTTTGGCTATTAAAAATTGATGCGGAAGCAAATAAAAGCTATAAGTGTTAATGAGTCATTAACACTTAATGTATAGCAGTGGAGAACTTTACCTTTAAAACCATTGAGCTGATTCAAAGTGGTTTGACATTTGCTTATAAAAAAAATTAATGAAGACTATTGCTCAAACATTTTCAGATTTGAAAAATGATTTTGGAGATGAAAAAAAAAAATTCAGATGAGACCAATGATATCCAGATACTACAATTTCAACTGGAACATCCGGACTATAAAATCAAATGTCTCATCAGGATACATCTTTCAGTGACTAGAATCTTGGACTCCTGAATTTTCTGTAAACTGATCTGAATCTGTGAACTCAAAATGAGACCTGTATTTTTGAAATTATAAAACTAAAAATTATCCTTAGAGAATAACACTTAGAGTAAATAAATTCACATGGAATTTTCAAAATGGATCGATTTCAAAGCATTCATATTATAACATTTTTCCTAAAACTTTGAGTGTCTGTGCTGTACAGATTGCAATGACATTTGAAAATTTTAACAGAATAGTTTAGCCTTTACATGCAGTGTAGTTATGTGTCTTAGGGTACATGGGCCTTTATTAGATGAAACAAAACTTAGAGAAATTGTGAAGTGGCAGAAGTGGCAAAGTAGGAAGAGTGTAAATATGCTAAAACATATAATAATATAAATAGTGACAAAAAACGTCATCATTTGAGTGCAAAAATGAAATTAGTATAAAATCCACTTTGATTTACAATGGAAGCTACCAAACAATATTTTCCCTGTTTTCCATCAACAAAACTGATAAGGAATGGCATGTTTGATAATGTCACTTGCAGTGATGAGAATTGTGAAGGAAGATGAGGAACATTGGCATCACCTAGTGGTGTGTTAACAGCATCTTTAGGTACAGAGAAAACTCGTTCATGTAAGACGGAGGATATAAGACGGATGCTTTCAGGTTCCCGTTATGAGCTGATCGGTGTTCAGCACTACAAAGCATCCTGTTCCTGCACCTGCGTGACGGGCCGCAGAGTCAACAGCGACACTGACCTGCAGGGTTGCTCCGCTCACTGCACGCGGACTGGCCCTTTAAGAAGGATAAAGACAACAGCTTCGCACGAGCCAAGCGCATCGATGCCGCGCGCCACATTTCACCAGTAATTTACACCGGTGCTGCAGGGGAGAGCTCGACATCACCGCCGTTCAGAGAGGTGAATTCAGATAAAATGTAAATAAACCTTTTACTTGACGGGAGGAGAAATGTGACGCTGTGCCCCGCCGGTTTGATCGCTGGTGCGTTATTGATTCGGTAAGTCTTATTTGTGTCACTCGGAGACGGTAAATCTGTTACACGTCGCCTCTTACAGCGAATTTATCAGTATGGCAAAAAAAACCCGTTGAATGTATCTTGGCTTAAGCCAGCTTTTCTACAAAATGTTCATGTTATTCAAGTAAACAGGGATTTAAGCGTATAAAGTTGCCGTTGTGTTGTGTATTACTGTAGTGGCCATCTTTGGATCCTACTTTGAACGGAGGCTGGCGCAGTGTGTAGGAGATAACATTATAACACTGATTTCATCCATTTTAATGGGATAAAGCGTTATTTTAGCCCAGTGCCGAGATCATATTGACAGCAATACACTCACTTGGTCTGATAACGTAACAACAAACGATCACTCTACTGATGCAGTAGTTTGAAGGTACTAATGTCACTTAGCCTAATGCAAAATACATTTTGTGAACAACAAATGAAATCTAATTCAAGTCCTGTAATAGAAACTTAAAGTTTTTCAGAGATATTTCAATTCATTTATTTGGAAATTCTATTTAATTGGATTGCTTTACACTGTAAAACGATGGCCACTCATTGAGAGTAAAGATCAAGACCCTTAAACTCAATTATCCAACCATTTTAAGTCTCACAGCACATGCAGCACATTGATTTTCTCCTTCAGCCATTTGTCTGAAAGCTTGCATTAGATCCAAATGTATTATACACAGTATGCTGTTCAAAGGCTCTAAGTTCTGCATCTTGAATTACCTGTCAATGCATTGCATTCATAAAGAAAAAAACAAAGCCTACTGCTCCCTCACTTTTTGGAAGTCTTGATAATTATAGTTGCATTCATGGCATGTTTGGTTGTAAATTATCCTCAAGCCAGTCATGCGCCCTCCATCACATCACACATATTCACACAAAATCTTCGCACATTGATGCTAGTCTAAAAATATCTTTCTAGGCTGCTGTTTCACCCCCCCCCCCCTCCCTTTTTTCCTTTTAGCACAAGAGAAGCATTATAAGGAAAAGATCCCAAAAAATTTACTCTGTTGAAAACTAAATGAATTCCCACTTAGGTTGGTTGGTAAATTGTAAATGTCCCTCCTTGTTGTTTAACTTTAGAGTGTAGTAGCACCACTAATACTGTTGACATAGATGTTTCTGAGACAGTTATGTGGGAATGCTGCTGTTAAACTAATGAAAGCATTACTGAATGCTCTTTTTGCAGAGTTGAGAATCCTGGGCTGCAGCACTAAATTTGGCTCAGTCTGGATTCTCCACAGAGCCCTTTTCTCAGGAGGAGGAGGGCTGCTGGTTTCGCACTTCCTACCTTTGTTGTTTCAGGACATCCTGCACATCAGCTGGGCAGAGCTTCACTTTAATAAATAACAATGGAATGGTATGACATATAAAATGTGTTGTTGCAAATTAGGCAGAACAAATTAGAAGTTAATTTCTCACAGGCAGATTTTTTTTCCCCAGTTTTTTTCTTTATTTTGCTTAGATGTGCTTTTTGTTTAAACAGGATTCAATCAATCAGTTCCATCAATTAAATTAAAGCATGGCTTAAAGTAAACATCTTCCTATATAAAGTAGGGTTCTCACACTCTGGAAGGTCTGGAAAAAGTTAACTTTTAATTTTCAAGTAATGGACAGCACATGGAAGATGAGAGGAAAAAGTAAAATGTCCTAAAATATCATGTTACTGTCTATCTTTGGCTAAGAACAGGGTTTTTTTTCAGATTCACTAAAACTAATAACACTGCCATCTTAAAGGTCCCATATTATGGCCCTTTTTGACAGTGTAAATAGGTCTCAGAGGTCCCCAAAACATGCCTGTGAAGTTTCTTGCTTAAAGTAAGTGTCTTTTGTGGAAACCATGTAAACACCCAAATTCAAAGTAGCTCAAGCAAGTTGAATGACACTAAAAGTTAATACTACAACACTGAATAATCTAAGTTTCATTTCTCTTCAAATATAAAAATTATATTGAATGGTAACTGTG
>JAPZDT010000007.1:15254692-15266705 GCA_029814675.1 Acanthurus coeruleus | reverse complement strand
CTAACTATTATTGATTACAAACTAAACTAACCACAAAACACCAAGCTAACATCTCCAACTGAACACACAGACACTAATAGCTATTACAGATGGAAGTTCTACATAGAAAGTTTCAAACAAGGTTGTACATAAAAGCTGCCTGTCTACTTATTTGCTTATTAATAACTGAGAGTTAACTTTTAACAATAGATCATTAAATGAAAATAACTTCTAGATACATAACGTAAATCATGGTAGTTTTAACCAAATATTTTTAATTGCATAGTAGCCTACCACTCAAAAGAGACTGTACTGTCAGCGTTTTATTTTGAATGCAGAGTTGCAGAGTTTCCGGCATTTACGTTCATGTCATTGTGCGGCTTTGAGCTGTTTGTGATGCTGAAGGCAGCCAGTTGTTCGGGCCCTCCTCCCACGCTCCCCATCCCATCAGCTGGATCCGACCTCAGGCGGACAGTCGCTGCTGAAGGAAAATCCCTGATTCTCCACATAGTTTTCATTTGTTTTCTTTTTGTTTTGTTTTCATTGTTTTTTCTGCAGCACAGCTATAATCATCTCTCACGCTATTTAGCTTGCGTTTCTCTGCTTCAGAGGATGGTAGCTGTACTTTAGCCTTATTGTATGGCTGCCCTGCTTAAAGTCCCCCCAGTCCAAGTGTCATAACCTTTGTCAATCTACAGGAGAATTAATTTTGTATCAGGGAGACCACTGAGAAGTCAGCAAAGAATGGTCTATGCTGCATGGCTGCATTTTCATCCTATCACAGTGAAAAAAAAAATGGTTACGTATAATACTGCTTTGTTCAAACCGAGCACAAAAGGTATTGTGCAAATATATTTACTCCTAATGAATGGTCCTTAGTTTTCTTGCCTGGCTAGTTGAAAAAGATTATGAAACCCATCAGTTAAAATCAAGTTTCAAAGTCAACATTATTGTCAGGTTTTCCGTTTGTATTGTTCTGTGTGGATGTGTACACAGCACATGATTTTCAACCGCGATTCCAGGCTCAAGATGACCCTTGACCTCCCAGTGCTGCTGTAAACCTGATGAACCTCTATGGGGGTGTCAGTGCAGTGAGTATAGGATTCAGTTTTGTTGTGTTTGTCATAGGTATTCTGGAGGGAACCAAAGTTTATTACACGTGACATGTTGTGCTCAGTATGTTAAACTTCATAGGAGACAGTAATACAACTGTCAGGGATTAAGTCACTGAAAGAAGCTCGTCTTTTAAAACACCCTGACATGACGGAGTGAACATCTTTCCAAATAGTTTACAAAAAACAAGTATCTTGCTCAGAAACTTAGTATTACTGTTACTAGTACCTGACAAGATGTTAGAAAGGGAGAGTTTCTCTAAGGCACGTCAGGACATGTTACTGATTCTGCACCACCATAGATCCCACTATCATCAGGAAACTCTGCAAAACAGGATTATCTTGGTAAATAAGAAGATATGTTATCACTAAACTGCAGACAGACCTGAACCGGAAAACAAAAAACATCAGTTTATCTCTCTTTTGGAAATTCTACAATATAAAATGAATTTTACACAAATATAGGCTACTATTGGCCTCAAATATAATTATGGGCATCAAATTTTGATATGCTTTTGGGCTGGATTGTTTACCACAGAGCAGTGATAGCAGTAGTGGAAAAATAAGGCCTGATCAGAGCAGCTGTTATTTCCTTCATATCAGAGCACTTAAGTAGTCCTTATCTTATTGGCAATCCCCTGGAAGAACCACAACCTACAACCTACAACCGAAAACTAGCTGAAAAAAAACCCTAACTTTTTCTATCTACATTTTATAGCTGATGCAAGGTGTTGTCAGGTTTAATCAAATAATCTAGGCAGATTTAAGCAGACTATGCATGATTCAAATGTAAACAAGGGTGTTGCCAGCTGCCTAAGACAAACATACAGGAGTTAAACTGTTAAATAATATTTGTAGTGGGCTCTATCTGGTCAGTCCATGCCTCCAATGTAAGAAACTAGTATTGATCTACAGATAAATTTGGGTGTACGTGTGTATGTATGTGTGTATGTGTGTGTGTGTGTGTGTGTGTGTGTGTCTACTGTGTACTATCTATTATAGTCTCATCAGAAAGGGTGTATCCTATCATGATAAAGACCAGTGTATTTTTATGAGAGTATATGTGCTTCATGAAAGGTGTATATATTCAACGTATTACCTTGTCTTTAGTTCACCCTCTTTCTGCCTATGCTTTATTTTGTTGCTGCTGTAATATTGGATTTTCCCCAGTGTGGCATCAATAAAGATCATTCTATCATACCCGGGTCGCTGTTACATAATTTGTCCACCAGAGAGCGCTCTGTACTCGTTATAAAAATCTGATCCACCACATGTGGCTGAGTACAACTGAGCAGGTATGTAAGAAATCTGAAATGTCAGATCTCTTAAATGTAAATTGCTTATTGTACATGTGATGGTGTGAAATTGTTGACAAAAAAACTTTGCCTAATAGAACAGTAGTTGCTAAGTACAATGCAGATTTCCCATCTGCAAGTTTCTTTAAATATTGAAACTGACATAACTAAGATGTATGTGTCAAAATTTTATGCTTAAGCCTCCAATACCATAACGCAATTATGCTGTAAAACCACTAACATCTTAAACAAATTTACGGATTAAATTACCTGTGCGGTAAAATATGCCTTTTTATCCCTTGTTAGCAGTCTACTAAGAGGTTTAAACTAGTTTAAAGGGCTAAGATTTATAAATTTCCTCTTAAATAGTATGACAAAACGCTGTATCTCTTTTTACATTCACTATAGTAGCAGAACAAAAACTACATTTCCCAGGTTGCAGTGCAGACCCTAGTTGAAAGGTCGGTGACGTAAAACTCATGCTGCATGGAAGTGGAACAACAACAAACAGTTGGATTAGCCAAACGTTAACATTTTTCTTTTTATTCTGTATTGGTATTTAAGCTTTTAGTTGGCAGAAATGTCCGGAAAGGCCAAGGATATCCTGCAGATGGACCTGTATGGTTTACTTGGTATTGAAAGCACTGCCACAACGAAAGAGGTGTGTATATCAACCACCTAGGCTAACTGTCAAGCTAGAAGGATCAACTGCTGTTACCGGTATATTTAACTGACTTGCTAGTAAGCGACGGTTTTGAGAATGTTAAATCTGAGTGTTAGCTAACATAAATGTTAAAAAGCAGTAGTGTTTTCAAAGGAGAGACCATGAATATATGACGAAATTATTGTCTGTAGAGAGAAGGCTATAATAGCTTGCTATATGTATGGAACTTGAAGAGGAGCAGGTGTTTGTATCTTTTGTCGGTGCAAAAAACGTTACACGAACCATTTTACTGTTCATAATGTAGGATAAAGAAAGCAGAATCTCAAATTTAAGGTCCAGTGGGACCCAACGTAGCAAAACACTGACAAAACTGCTAGCCTTCTGGGTAAATGGCAAAGTGTGATACACCAAAAAGGACACTGAGTGGCGATGTTGCATTAGTTAAGCCATTGGTATCAGCATGCGTTAATATGACGCTTAACTCGCGAACTTAACTCTCATTCTGACCATGAATTTTTCGTTTTTCGTTTGATCAAAGAAATGAAAAAATGCATAGCCTATGGGGACGTCATTAAAATCCCTGCTTTTTAATTTAAAAGTCATATAACACAGAGAAACGCAGTAACTAATCAATCTAGATGTATGGATTTATTGACAATTTTCTTAAAATTGATTAAAACATGTCGACCAGTTATAAAAATAGTGGCCAACATTTTTGCTGTTGATAAGCGAAGTGTTGCTTTATTAACTGGAGGGAAGTTGACTATTTTGACTGTAATAAATTTTGAACAGTAAGAAAGGGAAAGTTTGTCAGTGGTTTGAGTTTGCAGGCTCATAAATATTAATTTAAAACTAAACAGGCAGATCTGATAACATTAAAAAAAAAAAAATTTACAATTGACGAGGCTGGGAACATTATGATTGTTGTTTTCATTGTTTATTTACCTAGTTTTGGTGGGGAGGCAGAAAATGTGTAATATTATGGACAATCTATTTAGAAAAGGTTAAATCTGTTGGCCTATGTCTCAATACTACGAACAGACTGTTGTCATATTGTGTCCACATGGATTTTTAATCAACTCTAAGAAAGTTCCCAGGCTCTCTTCTTCATTTCCTAGTCCAGAGTGGTTCACCATCACATCCTGAATCCAGTCTTTTTCTTACAACCGCCTCTTCTTGCCGTTTCAAGCATCAGGAATCCGCAGGCCTGAAAGGAAATTAAAATCACTGCCAACATGAGGGAAGAAGTTAATTTCTTAATTGGATTTCAAAGTCCGGTCCTTCCCAGAGGATTACCCAAGAGGAAGTTCGTGGTTGTGGCTTGGGTAGAATTGAGACTCCACAATGCAGAGGACTGGTTCTGTGAGGTCTGTTGATGGTCGAGAGAGATAGTGAGGACTTGTGTGTGTGTGTGTGTGTGTGGTGAGTTAAGTCTGAAGGGGCTAAAAAATCAATGGAGTGTGTGAAGTTAGATGACATCTGATGTGCTACTTTTTGTAGTTTTTTTGCCCAGTGTGCAACCACCAATATCAGGCATGTTGTTTATCACAGAGTGAGAGGAAGAAGCTCATCCCAAAGCCTGTTTATGACGGCTTAACAACAGTCTGTAAAACATAGACTTGATGTAGATGATTCTCTTGTCGTGGTTCTTTTTAGCATCTCTTTCTGTTATCCCTGCTGTTGAACTTCTTCTGGGCTTCACTGCTTGATAAGTGCTGGGGAAACTGGTATGGTAGACACTGTTATTAAATGACTATTGATGAGGTTTCCTGAGGGAGGCTGCTGCTGAAGGCTAGCCACCACTGTAAGAGTTACACACATGCATATCAGCAGGCTTGGTAATAATTGCCCAAACTGTGTGGTTTACCTACCACAGATTGCTTGGGTGAAACAATGTCAACAGCAAAGACCACACAGCATTTCTTGTGGTTTATTCAGATACTTACATTCAGTGTACCTGGTGTGTTGCAGTGTCTGCAGTAACCAAGCGTACTTGCCAGAATGATATACTTCCCCCTAGAGCATCTGAGGAGAGGTAATTGCATTACACTGTAATAGTGTATTGTAAGTTCATTGCTCTTAATGACATGGCAGGAAGATTAAGACTGTTATTGCACTGATCACAGGGTCACATAATAAGTTGTGGAACCTGTGGTATTTGTGTTAAGGTCTTTAAACAGCGGACAGATAAAACAAGTAAATAAATAAAAATAAGACAAATAAAAACATCCTGAATCATGATTTGTCAGTTAGCTTTGAAAAACTATTCTGGTCAACAGAATTTTGTAAAACTGTAATAAAATGATAATTTTAACTGTAGCCCATTCAGTTAATATCAATATTTCCCTGTTCAGCTGAGGGTTTGGTCAGGCTCACATGCACATAAGCACATTAAATATCATTCACAGTGTCTTTCCTTTTATTTTAGAAATGCCAAAAATCCAAACACATTGCATCTTATTCCTACTAAAAAACAAACCAATTTAATGTACAAGTTCAAGACAAGACAGTAAAGAAATATAATAAATATGAAAAAAATGAAAATCAACCAATATGATTTAAAAAACAATAAAAGGAAGTGCAAACTCTTATCTTGAATCTTTTTATAAGTATGTTGCCTACCAGTATTATTTTTGAAGTGTGAGGTAAAACTGATAAAGAAAACTGTAGTTGACCAACTTAAATCTGGTATGTACAGTAGCAAACTTGCTCTAACATAAATCAGACCTACATTCTCTTTTGGCTCTTCCTTTTTTTCTCTCCTTTTCTCTGTGTTTTCATGTCCTCTTTGCCCTTCTCCCCGCTCCTCTCTTTTCTTCTCCTGATTGTTCCTGTTACTGTTTTCCTCCAGCTGATAATGTTCCGTAAATAGCAGAGTGTTGTAATTAAGGAGGATGGGCCCATGGCAGATCAGGCAGCTAATCAGACAACCAGACAGGCTAGAGGCCCTACCCAGGCTGTACTGCGGTTGCACCAGGACCAGTTTGTCAACTGGCACCAAACACTGGTGTAATGAGGACAAGATGTGTGTGCAGCGAAGACTGTGGCAGGCAGGGATCAGGGAGGCACACAGTCTGGTATTTTGTTTGCCAAGCACTAACTGTTAGGCTACTGCTGGCCTGCTGCTCCAAGATTGATTCTTCCTTTCATTTCTTGCTTCCTCCCTCCACAAATTGAAATGCAGGAAATTGTATGGATATTTTGATTAGATTTGTCATGAGACAAGAAAAATGGGCATTTGATGATCTAAAATAATTTAAATTGGAAGAGATAAAAGACAGGACAGAATATAATTCCAACATTTTTGCTCATCTGTAAGCTCAAGGTAAAGTGGTTTTAACCCAGGACTTCTTATGGGTTCATGTTCACATGGTCTAACTCATATTTGATTCAAGAGCCAATCCTAAAAGGTCATGGTAAACTGCACAAAGTTAATTGCGTCAGCAATTGACTGGATTAGTCCTGTAAGAAGATGCCACTCCGTCTAAGAGCAAACGTCTTTTAAACTTGGCCTGCCTTGCCCTCTAGCTTGTAGACCCATGGGGCCTCAGGGTCTCTCAGCATCAATTAAGGCTCGCGTGTTACGGCATTGATGGGAGTAATAATGTATTATTTAACTAAACAGCGCCGGAGTCGCAATGGAGACAAGATATAGTGAAGGATGTTTGACAGAGTCAAAAGGAAAAGACAGAAAGTAAGGAGAGAGAGAAAGAAAGGTGGAACAATTTGCTAAAGTGTAGAGAAGTGTGTGTGTGTGTTAACTAGGTCTTTAAATGAACTCAGTGAGACACAGATGACGATGTCCAATATGGCTTGTCTCCCCCAGAACAGCATCAACGATGACAGGTTGTACTTGTCAGACTGATCCTCTGGCCAGACTTTTGCCCTTTCAATGTTAAACTTTAGTTATGTTTACAGCAGATGTGGACACATGTTTATCTTGTCAGCTGGCTGCAGGTGATGAAGAATATGAGAAGTAGAGTTGTTAATTTTTTTTTTTTTTGTTCTGTCTTTTGAGAAATAGAGTAAGTGTGAACTGAGGACATGGCCTGACGTGAGCTCTTTGAGCATAGCAGTGGCTTTGCGTGTCTTAGCCCCATTTATTTCACACATACTTAACTTCACAGCTGTGTTACTTTGTTTTAGAAATCTTTATATGTTTTTCTGCTATTCCAGACATCAACAGTTGAAATGAATTCCTGCATGGTTTTATTTTTCTTCCACACCCTGTTGTATTTTGCTAGCCTGTGCATCCATTTATAGTAGGCATCAAAGAGTATTAAGTTTTGTAAAAACTTAATTATTGCTGTGAGGTAATCCAGTTGCAGATGTTGTGAGATTAAAAAGATCAATCTGCATTTAAACTGTATTATCATACAGCGTGTTACACTGTCAAGAATTAATGCAGGCTTGTTCACAGTAGGTACACAAAGTTGTAGTTCAGGAGCTGAAACTGGTCCACACACTGGTACAGACTTTTTTTGTCCATGTGCTGTCAAAGCACATAAGGCGGGGTGTTCTCTGTTAATCACTGTCTACTTGTTCAGGACATAATAGCTTTTCTTTACTTTGTGTTTTATCTGGTTCCAGAGAGGAACAGCTTTTTGTTGAAGTGTATACCTATACATGGATAAAAGACAATTAATTTAAACGTAAGCTTGAGTTTCAGCAGTAGTGTCATGCTTGTACCTTACCCGTAGTCTTTGTGAGGAATTAGACAAGGCTATCACAGTAAGTATGGAGAAAAAAAAGGGAGAAACAGTCAGACTGAGAAGGAAGAAAGGAAGGAAGAGACTTGGGCTTAGGCCAGCTGTAGGCATTTGTATTCTAAACCAGTCCAAAGCTCTGTGTCACTCAGAATATGTAGGAAGGCTATGTGATCCAGCCAGACTAAATACCTCTTAATGAAGTATCGTCTCTCAAAATTCTCTCAAAGAGCCAAGGTCTCATTTATTATTTGAACTATAGTGAGAAAAAATCTTGTGTTGACCAAGAGATAGAGGAATGGAATTGTGATATTCAGGAGGTGCTGAGCCTTGATATTCTCTGGAGGCTACGCTCACTGCAGGCTTGTTTCTTTTGTATGGTCATGTGGAGGCTTCGCTCTTGTACCTTAAGCAGTTGGCATCCAGCCTAGTGTGTCTAAGTTGACCGTCACTGACTCATTGGAGTTGTTGTTTTAAATGCTTCAACACTGATGTATTACACCATTTTGCTAAGTTCCCTCAGAGTCGGGTTCTGTCCCCCCCTCCCCACCCCCAGTAAAGTCAGCTCTGTATGTTTTGGCATGTATTCGAGAGATAAAATTGTGCAAAACAAAACACAGGGAAACACTGCATTTGCCAGAGGACAAGACGTCCAATGCAAACTTTTCCCAGACATGAAGAAAGGAGCTCCCAAATTCTGTGGCCCTTAGCGTGCTGGCAGTAGACTGATGTGCGCAAAGGGAGTTATGTGAAAACACGCACAACGTTGGCATTGCTGATTAAGACTGGTGAGAAAGTGTGCGTCAGTGCCTGTGTGTTTGTGTCTGAACTTAAATGTTCGAGAGATTTATGTGCCAAATCCTTAGCATGCAATGCATAGGTATGAGCGTGTGTGCAGAGAGCTGCACTATACAGCCCCCGGTGGTCTCCACGGAAAGTTTTCCTGCTTCCCTTCTTTCTCCAGAGGAGCAGAGATCTAATGAAAACCACCTTGTCATTAACTGAACCCTAGAAGGACCAATGAATGGTTAACATTCCAAGCAGTGACCCTCAGTTAAAAAATCAGCTATAACTAAAACCTCATATGACATTACAATACTCCAAAGTATTGTTTATTTTTTCCACTTTTGGTTCTCTGAACCCCTCAAATGCTTTGGCTACTAGCCTAAGATATTAATGGCGGTCTTCTCAGATTTGTTACATACAATGGCACTCTGTTTGTGTATGTTATTGTATCAATTTTTTTTTTAGTTGAATAAAGATGGACTAATTCTGGGCTGCAACTCAGGCCACACTTATCTTGCAAACTGGCAGTGAGCCTGAGAGTAGTTTGGAAATCTTGTGTGGGGTGTGGGTAATTCTCTGTACAGTATGTGCTGTGGTGGTTAGATTTCTATTAACAACATGTCGAAAGGACACGAAGCAGAGGATCAGTTTAGGTGTTGATTTGATCCAAGCAATACAACCCCTGATTTTTATTTAAATGAAGGCCACATTTCACCCCCTGTGCTTTCATGTCAAACTTTCACCATTTGTGCTATTATTTCAAAAGGGCCATTATTTTGTATTCACACTTTGGCTTTCTGGGCCAAGGACGACAGGATAAAGAAGTTGGTGCTGAGAATAATATATAACTGTTCATATGGTAAAAATCTCTGCTCAAGTTGAATAGAATTTATTTTTGAAGCCTAAAATCATAAATCAGTTTGACCAGGGGGCTTTTTAATCCATGAGAGTTATGACATCCTTAGTCCAGACACCTTAGTTTGGATAAAACTAACCAAAAACAGACTTCTAAAAGGGAAAAAATGGATGAAATTCTGAAAGAACCATAGAGTAGGAATGCAATAAATGTTGCACAGTCTACAAAGACAACACTTCTGCTAGATGCAGATTAGAAATTATAGGTGAGGAATTTGAACTCAGAAAGACAACTGAACAGTTTGAGGTGTTAACCATGTGGGTTGAGATGCCCTCACCACCATGGAGACCTGGAAGAGTACACGCCCCATAAAGATGATCAGTGAAAAGGAGATACATAGTTTGATGACAAAGACACACATATATTCAAATTGTTAAAAAAATTGAGCAGTATGGTTCCCAGAAGATGTAAAGCAGCTTCAGGGACTGTGGGTGGGTATTACCTGCGTCACCTGGCCTCCTTTCAGACATGGAGACCTTGATGGAGGAAAGGCCACACGACACTGAGGAGGCAGCACAGCACTCACACAGACAGCAGAGATGGACAAACGCACAGAGGGAGAGAGAGACATGATAGAGAGAGGCTCGAGTGGATGACTCATTATCTTTGTGTACTAATCAACATTTTTCCCTCTACATTAACCTTGGGGTTCTTCTTCTTGTTTTTCTCTCATAGATCAAGAAAGCTTATCGACAGAAAGCCTTGACATGCCATCCAGACAAGAACCCAGACAACCCAAAAGCAGGTGAGCGAGTCAGTTCATGTGTTTTTCTTCACCTTCACTCTATCCTATAGCCACAGACCTATGTCACAAAAGCTGAAGCAGTCATACATTAGAAAAGGAACAAGATTTATTGTTTGGTTATGCAATTTCTTTATTGTTTTGTGAAGAATTAGTTACATCATCTGACCGAGCGACCACCAAGCTTCATGACCAAAACTAAATAGTCTAAAGTAATGCTCTCCCCAAGTTCCACCCTGCCAGAAAGCCTGGCCGCAGCACTCTGTCTCTCCTGCTGGCTTTCTAACCAGATATGTCCAGCCAAACACCACCTGCACCGCCACCAGTGCTTCCACACAAAGTCCCCCCCCTCAACTTTGTGAGTCCTTCCAGGTTCCTGTCACCAACCAGCATGTAAATAATTATACCAGGAAATCTCAATCTAGCTTTTTGTTGAGTGAGGGAAAAAAAGAGGCACCTTGGACTAAAGACTGGTCATGCGGCATATTTTCAAGTGAGGTTTATGTGGTTGCTGGACGGTTTGAACAATTCCTGATTATGTCAGGGAAAAAAACTGGGAAATTGGTGGGATTGAAAGGTTGAAAGGGATAATACAAAAGCAGGGGGTCGGTTTCCCAGAAATGGAAAAGAAGTGGTTTGGAGGGCCTCAACACTTGAACCCGCACACGGACAGACTTGGTCTCTATTGCACGACAGCAGAGCGAGTCTTTGGACTTGCTGCTCCTCAGGGGAAGGTTGTATGCCTGTAAAAGGTGACTTGGGGGTCATGATTTCTCACTGACTGAAGACACCCCCCACTATTCCCTCATAATCCTCAGCCCCCCATGTTGTGACACTCGGAGCTGCCTTGCAGGCATGGTGAGTCTCCCCCCAGTTGGATCTCATTCCAGCCCATTATATGCATGTAGGTAACCTGACCGCCTCTGATGGCAGCAAGATCTCCAGAGCCTCCTGTTAGTGTGCCCTGCCAGTCCCCACAGGGAGTAACAGTATCGCTCAGTTAGGCCTCCCATAAGTGAATGATTAAGCCTGGCTAATATAGTGCAGTAGTGTGGCGGTTATATGATGGGGATTGGAATTGCGGTCTGCGGTCTGTACATTTGTGTGTGTGTATGTGTGTGTTACATGACAACTGGAGGGGTGGAGTCTTGCGTGGTAGTGGCGATTGCAGCAGCAGCCCCTCGAGGTGCTCTAATGGGAGATAGATGGAGAAGCCAGTGGTTAGTGAGGGAATGTGCTGCTATGTCATTAGAGGAAACAGGTTTCTTTAGACTTTCAGCACCTTTCACAGCATGAAATGTCTCAGTTTTTCTCAGTCTGCGGTCTTAACTTGAGCTTCATGATTTCATGCTGAGCACATATTGCCTTTTTCTGGCATAAGTCCCCTGTAGGTGTCATGCTCTCTCCACTGTCTTCACATCAGCATCAACCCCTCTTCTATATCTGGTCTATTGGGTGTCAAATTGATACCATTCTCAGTTGTTGTATCTTTGTGAAGTTGAAGCCATATTTTTGTTTTTAAAGCTCATATTCCACACGTAAAACATTGTTTCCTAAAGCAAAAATATAGAAATTATAAATTGAAAAAGTATTCAGTAGAAGAATTTTCAGCCTTCTCACTTCTCTCGTCTCTTCTAGTGGAGCTCTTCCATCAGTTGTCTCAGGCTCTGGAGGTGCTAACTGATGCCGCTGCCAAGGTAAAACCACTAATGCTGTAAGAGTGTTAATATACACAAACACTCACACACACAGACACACTTCATTCTGGTGTCTAAAACTGTTTGCAGGCTGCCTATGATAAGATTTGTGCTGC
>JAPZDT010000007.1:14409006-14423000 GCA_029814675.1 Acanthurus coeruleus | reverse complement strand
AAGCTTATTAGTGTTAGATATCAACTAGTTTACAATAAATGCAGCAGGAATGTATTTGATATGGCTAGGGTCGATTAAGCCGAAGTCTAATTGAGCAAAAACTAATGGGACAGTTACAGGACGTCAGACAACAAATGTTGGGAACAACTTAACAAGACATGGATGGCTTGCTAAAAGAAGCCTGTCAGAGCATATTGTCTTTCATAGGATGTTACATTGACTACGGCTTCTGCTGTAACTGGCATGGCTCTTCACCGACTTTTGGCATCACTCAATGTCTAGCCTGGAGGTGACTTTAGCTGCCAGAGCGCTGTGAGTGTCAGGAACAATGCCTGTTTTCTGGAGTCAGGATGTCAGAACAAAATTAGCGCCGCACTTTATCTCTCTCCAGGACTTGGAAGGGCCATCATGCACAACCTGTTCTCTTGCCCCACCTGCGATCCAATCAGAAAATCTGCGTCCAGAGCCATTGTAAAACCACTTAGTGCCCTTCAGGTTCAACTTGCAGACAGCTTGGATCACATACTGTGCGCCAGAAGGGAAGGAGAAAAAACTCACTACACCTTCAGCCTATATACCTTATCATTCACTGCACCGGGACAAATGGAGCAGATGGCAAGGTAAGTAAGTCTTACAGAAAAGCTTGTGCAGCCTGACCTCTTCTATATTTGTCCATTTTCTCTTTTGCAGCCTCTCTTCAAGCAAGTCTGCATGTGGCTTGATGGGAGAGATGGAGGCGAAAAGTGCTGCTCTCATCAATGGGAGCTGTATGGGGTGCTGAAGTGGGCTCACTCTGCGAGCAAGTGCAGCGCTGCATGTGTTTTCTCTCCCTCAATAGATAGGAAGCTTCACCCACGCCTGCTCGCTCACTCACTAACAGCATCCATAGCTAGCGCAGACCACCAGAAGCAAACTGATTTGATTAGTCATCCACCCCCACATGAATAAAAAGTTTCCAAGAGGCAGCAGCAGGTTGAATCTAAACTTCTGTAAATATTTCATTACATAGGTCAGTGTGGTTTGAAGTGTGAGCATTACCATATGCAACACAGGTGTCTGTTTTAAGCAGATTATTAGCGGTGTCTCTAAATATTATCATTGTATCTAAAAATTCTCTTAGTCTGTTTTTGGCAAGTTGAACAGTAATACCACAACCTGTCACATCTAGCAAATGACCAAAAAAGAAAGGAAAAAATGGGTCCTTGTGCACAGAACTTAACTAAGAAATACATTTGAAGAGGAACAGCAATGATGAATGGGCTAAAAGAAAAGGATAAGAAACTGAGAGACAAAAAGGCATTAGAGCTGAGTGCAGCATTAATAAGGAGCATGATACTCTCGACTGTTCATGCGACTGGAAGGCGTTCTCAGATCCTTGTCGTTGCTTTGATGAAATACCTGTCACCGCCCTGTGCTTATGGACAACAGACGCATAAACTATGTGTTCAGTTGGTGCCGCGCCTCTGCAAAAGAGAACGTGAAATGGTTGCGACATTTTCATCAAAAAAGGGTGAGATTTTTGCCATTAAGTCCCTCTGTTTTACTGACATTTTACAGAAAAATCCTGGAAAAGTATCAAAGAAAGAAAAGAAAAATCAAATATAATACTCATGATAAAGACACCACCCAAAACCATAACGGGAGGATGTGAAGGAGGAGCAAGGAAACTGTGTCCTAAAAATTGCAAGCTGTCTGGGAAATGCTGGTTGTGTTGTACAAGCAGGGAAAGTTCTTGGCTCTGCATTGTTTGACGGATCTTAAATCAGAATCACATAGTTAATTTGGTAGATTACAGACACTTGCATGCTGTTTGAAGTACATCCAGAGATCATTTTCCATGCAGGCAGATATATTTAATGTATATTTGATTATTCCAAGGGACACTTTCTAGGTCAACAGCAGCACCAACGACGTCTCGGTGGATGGAGCCAAACTCATGTCTGATGCCCTTTGAGATTTCAACGGTTTACATGCAAATATGAATAGTAATTGGGAGGAAAGACTACTAACTCAGCATTTCAACGCACTAGGAGTTTCAGACAGTTATTCAAACATTTACTTGCAGTCAGTGTCTTGGTTTTTCAGTGTTTTATATGCAAATATGAACTCAATGAACTAGTGACTCATGAAGGCTGTATAGTACTCTTTCTCTGAACTAGTGAATGTGTTACTAAGAGCCAAAACAATCCATAAGTGGGGACATAAAATAGATTAATTCCTTTCAAATCTTTAACCTCCGTGATTTATATGTGTCTCAAGAATCCATGTTGTCAAGTAAAGTAGAAATATATTTGAGAAGACAAAGAACTGAGTCATTCTTTATACTAGAGGAATATTAATGCTTTTTGTTTCGCAGGTATCCATCAGACTGTCAGGGTCCCTTTATATTTGACATATATTTTGATAACTTAGTCTCAATGCAGTTAGACAAAGAAATGAAGAATGGTTCACTCTGGATCTAATAAAAAACAAAATTCTGTTTTAAAACAACATATTGATTCTGTTCATCTGAACATCTGAAATACCTTATTTACTCGATCTTGAAGGATTCATTCTAATGTGAGATGTGATTCTTTTTCTGAAGATTAATTGGCAGATTGCCTTCTTGTTCTCATGTTCATTTAAATTATTAATATTATTTAATTATGGGAAACTACAATACATATATACTGGATATACATCTACGTTGTATTCTTTTCCTGTTACTTGGTACACAATGTGGTGCAGCTTGCCTGTAATGTTAGTGATGGTTAGATTTGTAAAGTGAAGGGATGTAAAATTTGGAGGTGATGTAGCCAGTGTTCAGTTGTCCTGCTGTGAGTCTGAGCATTAAAGTGGATGTAGCTAGGAAGATGAGGTTGTACCCTGACTCATGCTTTACCCACGGCTCAAAGACTGACTAATTCAGGGTCATAGGTGACACAAAGATTAACCAGCATCATGCTAATAACTCTTAAGTGGTGGGTCTCCTATAGTCCATTTTATGCTACTTTATGCATATAACTCCTTTCATTTCAGAGGAAACGAAGGTAATTTTCACTGCACTGCCGACCTTCTTAGCTAGTAACCACTTACCTTTCATGTCTATAAGCTAATAGTTCTAAATATTTATCAATATACTAATATACTAATATTATACTAATATTTCTTATTGCTGATTTCCTTCTAAACTTGCAAGTTTGTTTGTGGTCCATAAAGTTGAAGTTCTCCAATATTTACCAAAATTCATCATAAAAAATAAATTAAAGTAGAACTTTGTTTTCATTTTTGTCTTTCCTGCACTGTTAATCATCTGAAGAGCCCTCAGGTTTAGTTTGCGATGTGTTAGAAGAGCCTGACCCCCGATTGCAAACCACTGGACTAAACTTTTTGTATTTAAAGTAGCTAAAACAACCAGATAAAACAGCACCACGTTACTGATCTGTTAATTCTTCATACCAAGAATCCAACAATGTTATTTAAGATAAAATATTGGTTGCAGGAGCTATTTGTTATGCAGGTGTAATACTTTAACTATAATTACATTTAGCTGATAATACGTATGTATTTTCACAGTAGGATATTGAGAGGGATAAATCTGTATTCCAAACAGTTTTTTTATAGCGAGTTTCGGTGTGAATTAGGAAATGAAGACATCCCTACAGCACAACAGATGTCAGCATCCATTTCTGTAAACACTCCCCCCTCTCCCTGTGTCTTCCTTTCAAACCCCACTTTAATATCAGAGCAAAAGCTCATCTTTGAAGCATCTCACACATACACACTTATCTGCCCTCACACCTCTGTCGCACAGCAACATGCCTCTCTCCGTGCCAGGACACACTGCGGACCGATAAGCCCCCTCACAGACTCATCCTCTGGCTTCACTTATCACCTCACTTATCACTCTTGAGCAACAAGGCACCACAGTCTATCTCTTCATGTTTCTCTTCTCTGGATAAATACAGACGGGACACTGTTTTTTCCCCCTTTTTTTGCACTAAGCGTTCCCCAGAGCTGCTGTCTTGTGTCAGCAGAAGCATCTAAGAAAATGCAGAGTTTGCTGTTTACAGTCTGACACTTCACAGGGAGGGGTGACATCTACATGAAATACGAAGCCAGAAGAAATAAAGGCTGGTAAGATAATATTGAAGCGAAGGCGGCCTAACACTGTTTGTGTCTGTTCATATGACTGGAGCTGGCATCTGAAACTGCCCACAGATGGCCTGCTGAAAATACCACGCAGTGAAGGCTGGAGGGTGGCTGCAGTGGACGGCTGCTGGTGCTGTGCCACACATCATAAATCTTTCCAGGACAAGCAGTCAAGTCCGACTTCAAGAGATAACTGATGTCCATTACCAGACAAGGCGGCGAGTGACAGAGAGAAGTCTTGGTCTATTAAGCTGAGCTGAGACAGTAAAGGTTATCCCGGGACTCGGAACTCCCATCGTCCAACTGTAATCAGCCTATAATCCTGAGGCTTAACGTTTAAAGATCTTTCAGATTCCATGCCTTTTTTTGGAAAAAGAAAAGAAACTGCATAAGTTTTTTAGAGACTGATTTTAGATGTCCGATATCGAGACACACATTCATTTCACTGTCTGATTCTTACAGCTGTAATGCTGACAGTGATGCTAACAGAGCAGCCGGTGATATAAAATGCTGTTTACTTTCCATTATGTAACTTCCTTGGTTCTTCTCCTGCTGTAGTCAGACTTTAATCAATCACAATCAAAAGCCTAGAGTGTAATTCAACAGGCAACAGCTATCAACGGCAGACTTCAATCAGCTGCTCAATCAAAAGGCTTGTGGGGCTAAATTACCATTATTACTTTACAAATAAAGTGCTAATATCCTGTACAAACTCTGAATACTGATTATTCAGAGGAATATTAAGTACATTACTGAGATGAAGATTTATATGCAGGGAGGGTACAGAAAACTGGTGGGCTCTGTGGAATCAACCAAGGATAGCTTTGGGGAAAAAAAAACAAAAAACATTGAACCCTGGAGATGAAATCAGCCCCCAGCCAGGTCAGATCATTCAGCCTCAGTATCAATCCAGTCACCATTAGCCAAAGGCACACAGCCTCATCACTGAGAGCACCAGAGGACTGACAAGAGATGACAAATATTGATCAAGATATCAAATCATGTCTGCCTGAGAGCATTTTATATAACCCTCAACTGATACAAAGTGATGTCAAGGTGTATGTTATGTTTCAGCGCCGGGATTTTCATGTTGTCTGTAGTACATAGGAGTCATTAGTGAAAGTGTGAATTTTGATTGTAATTGTGTAATTTAATTCAAATATAAACAGGAATATAAATTTACATAAGGTTCTGATTTTGAAGAAGCTCAAGACTGCCACCATGTGGATATCTTGAACTATACTCAAACAGTAAGATGGAGGACTCGGTGTTTTCAGTATTGTTCTAGAGACATGAGACAGATTGATATATCATGTATTAAAGGTCCAGTGTGTAGAATTTAGGGGGATCTATAAATAAACATGCATATTTAGAGTCCAGTGCACAACATGTAGTGGCATTCAGGCTTGAAGTTGCTGATGCCTGAATTTTCCTTGAGGGGGTTAAAAAAAAGACACTTAAAGGCCCTGAAAATAACTGATGTAATTGAATTATGATTTTCAGAGATTAAGTCATCGAATATCTGCAGTTCTTTCGTTTGTAGTGGTTTTATTTTAGTAATTCCATTTATCATTTAAGTTCACATAATCTACTCATGGCTGTATATTTGAACCAGTTGATTATTTATCATATTTTCTTTTAATTTTGTGATTCTGTAAACGGCAGATATAATTGACAAGCCATCATGATGCTGTGATCTATTGTTTCCATTTTATTAAAAATATGATTATAAGGACCAGATCTTTTGTACACTGAGGCTCCAGATGTACTGATATCTCCAGGCAGCAGAGGGCAGAACAACACCACATTTCAGCTCTCTTCAGTCTCACTGCATCTAAAGCTTCATCTCAACTCAGCACTTAACCGAGCCAGGAGCCTTCCCAAAACAATCTGCATGGACTTAATCTCACCAATAAAATCACATTGCTCTCAGCCCTGTCAAAAAGAAATTGAATGTTAATATTGCATTAGTCAAAATATTTCCATAAACCCCCTTCTGATCTCACTTTGCATGGATTGAGATGATCTTATGATGGTCTGCAGCGAGCAGACTGTCCATCATAAGGGATACTGTTAATAACCTCCTCATAGCCAATGTAAACAGCTTTATCTTTAGCAAATCTGATGTATCATAACCTTCTATTCCACTCTCAGAGGATTAAATAGCTTTGCACTTTAGAGGAATAATCCTCACTCTGTATATGTCTTGACCTCAATAACTTAATTGGGTTGAGGGTCTGTGGAGGTGATGGCTCGCTCTATTTCACATCATTTCAGTCACACAGCCTCAAATGGTTTTTGGGCTTTGTTATTGATTCTGCTATAAGGGAAGATGTGCAGAATCTTATTTCTTCCGACATTTTTTGCTCAAAATGTACATTGAATTCTCCTAAAACTAAAGAAACCAACATGTTTCAATTTAAATCAGTGGTAAATGAGTTAAGAATCTTCAAACAAGACAAAGAGTGAACAGACGAAGGGGTTGCATTTCTCTGAGTTACTCAAAAACTCTTTGGACTGAACCAGAGTTTATATATCAAACCTCCATCTGTCTGCTTCAGTTTTAGATTATTACATATGAATATTACTTACAGTATTTTTTTAATGGAAAAAGTCACTTTTTGCAACAAACTGCAACTCTGAAGACAGTTGCAACACAATCAAGGGAAGGTTGCAAAGTGTCCAAAATACAAACAATTTTACTTATTAGCCTAACTTTTGCTTTTTGATTCAATGAGCGTAGTATTCTGGGATATGCATTGTTTTAATAAAATAAAATTTAATGGAATGTTTAGAATAGTACTATTTATTTATATTGATCTGTTTATGCTAACCATGTCACCTAGTAATAAACAAAAAATTATTCTAACTAAACTAGCTTGGATCCAGTCATGTGAACGGTCAGAACAGTATGATGAAAATTTTATTCATACCTTCAAAACATTTTTTTTTTCAATAAATGCAGCAGCATATTCTGGATAAGTCTTTGGTCTCAATGTTAGGAGGTACTACTTGGAAAAATGGGATGTTTCAACTGCATCCCTGTTTTCCCTGGTTTACCCCAGCTGCTCTAAAAAGCAGCACTGTGGGATAAATGCTAATATCTGCATGCTAACATGCTTATGGCATCAATGCTAACGTGCTGTTGTTTTGGAGATGTAAAATTTTTTCTGTGTTTATCATTTTAGCTTTAAGTGTGTTCACATGCGAACATTTGCTAATTAGCACAAAATAAAGTATGACTGAGGCTGATGGGAATGTCATTCTTTTGCAGGTATTTGGCTTTACACCACAGTACTGGCCAAACTGATTTTTTTTATCCTTTTTCACCCTGAGGGAACTATAAATGTCTGTGAAAAAAAAATTCACTGTGACTTTTTAATAGTAAAACTTTAAGTGAATATTTTTTTGGGTAAAATTGTAGTCTCTGAACCAGAGTGAAGCAGCTGCTCCATGACTAAATGTCAACTGCATGTGTAGTTTAGCTGCATGACGGTGAAGTAAGAAAGAAATCAGATCAGCTGTTAATCAGTGATGTCAGATAAAGGGAAATGTTTGAGCAGCAAGCACCTTTTTTTTTCTATAGCTAAAAAGTTGCTTAACAAGACATGCTTCTGAATCTTTGTTGGTTCAGGGAGACTCTTCTGTAGTTGGTTTTATGTTCCTCAAAATAAAGCTACAAAAGTTCATTTTTAATGGACTAGGATGCTTAGTTCCTAAAATGCACCTGTCTTTTCAGGTTTTATTATAGAACAAGACTTCCTTGATGTTGTGAATTGAGCTCTTCATCACAGTTTCACTCTCAAAATCTCACACCACTCTTCACTTCTAACATTGTTTTTATGGTCAAGGATCTTCCAAAAAATATACTAATCTATGTTATCAACAGCTTCAACTTTTCTTATTACTCTGACACACTCCAGTCAATTTTCCAGCCATCATTAATTACTTTGTGTATACTTATCTCTGTCAACAATGTAATTAGCAACCTTTTCCCCATCCGGTGACATTACGGTTCCAATCTGAGAGCTGTTCAGTCCTGAGACATGCAGCAGCATACTGATAATGGTCGTCTCTTGCCCTTTGAAATTGCTCTCTGTTTAATTGAAGTAGAACTCAATGGTTCAACTCATTAGGACGCCTCATCCACTAACTGAGGAGGAAGTGTAAAATGTGATATGGATTACGGCTAATGCAGACACGTAGACGTGTGGTAAAGCTGAGTTCAAGTGGCCTGATGGGACGTTTTATAAACAGCCTGTAGAAGATGAAGATCTCCAACGAATAAAGCTGTTAGACTTTGGCTAAGTATTTCGATAAGAGGATGAAACAGCTTGAGTGTCGGCTGCTAATAGCATCAATTAAAGTGATTTGAAATCAGGCTGGGGTCATTCTGGGTGGGGGGTGGGGTGGGGGGCATGCTTTCACTCTTTCTTCTGTTCCAAAAGCAGTGGTCCCCTAGTTTCATCTGAAATTGAAGGCTCTCAACTGCGACGGATTATAGGGACCAACCCAAGCATGCAGCCGTGGACTCTGTCCTAATGAGCCCGGCCAGCAGAGCATCAAGTGACAACAAGTAGCTACTCCAACAACGAGGGCATGTTCATGCCATTTAAAGAGTTACAGTAATGCCTCCACAATGAACGGATTTGGACCAGTCGTCAGAGAGGAAAGCAGAACAAATAGGCTAGACACCAAAAGAAGCCACATTTAATAAAAGGTGATTTCTGTTTTATGCTTTGTATTTTGAGTTATACACATTTTGAAATGAGAACACAAACATTTTTAAGACTACAAGAAAGCATATTTCAAATTGTGCCTTAGTGAGAGAGAGATTAATATATCAATTATTTACAACTCAATACAGGACAATTACTTTCATCCTCTTAAAAGAGTACTGTCGGTGGGATGGTTCTTATTTTTAAATGTCACCATTTAGTACAAGCAACATTAAAAACGAATGCCAAGAATGAAAAGGAGACCATCAGACACTGACTGGTCATTGTTAGTCCTAATGCTGTGTTATAACTGCTATACTGGATAAAATTCCACTCATCTGGCTCTATATATAATTGTGGGATCTATATATACACCAATATTAACACTTTTGCCCCCACTTAGTCAAATCTTCTCTGCTGTGCATGAGCAACAACGACTGTATGTTTTGGAAGTATATCAAAAAAAAAAAAAAAGTGCATTTACATCTTCTGTGCAGAGCGAGCCACAGCCAGATGAGTTTTTCTTCTTAAAGAAGTCCAGATGCAGGCCAGTTTTGAGCAGTCAGTGAGGGATGAAAACCTGCCAGACAGACCAGTGAGTTATGTTGGATAAGTCCCTACACATGCTGAGAGCAGCCAGGCCACTGCAGTCACTCACAAGAGTAACAGTCCTCAGGAAACTCACAGTCTCTATGGACTTTTCTCCTCCTCTGCAGGACTCAGGGGATCATTGGCTTTCTCCTCAGCCTCCTGTCTTTCTTGTTTGCCCTCCAGCAGTCTGTCATGAGAAACTGTCCCCAGCACTTTGGCACTGTGCTCTTGTGCCTTGGCCCTGAGTGCAGCAATGCTGTTCTCCCTCAGTTCCTCTTTAGAAATGGTGGACTTGCCTTCCGACCTCTTCTCCTCCGCGTCAGCCTCTTCTGCCCTCTGAGAGCTCGGCTGCTGGGGCGCATCACACTTTCCTGTCGGCGGGTTGACTGCTGCCTCCGTGGACTTTTTGTGCATCCCTGCAAAAAGTTGCGGGTATTCAGATTTAGAATAGCGTCTGTTGATTGGTAAGCCATCTTGGACTGAAAATAGCAAGCAAAAATAGTTCCAATTTAGAATGTTTGGATGAACGATGGCAATGCACGACCATGATGGAGGATGAAAAAGATTTATGTTACACAAAATGGATGTTTCTTTGCCTGAAATGAATTGTTACTTTGCAACAACTACAGCATAATTGTGCAAAGGAGACCTCAGTACCTTCATTAGTTCATAAGTTTTGCAGTGAATTCCTTCAGAGTTTGAATATGCATGAATAATTTGATGTTCTTGATAATTTTTGACATCGACTGTTGTTTGAGGATTCAGCACCCATTCATACTTTTGAGGGTTCAGCGCCTTTTTTGGGACTATTATGAACTACTAGATATAAAATGCTCCACTGTTACTACTGAAATATGTGGTAAATATATGATAAAATGATATTAATGGTTGAATCACAGTTAAACATCAAGCCTCACCAAGCAGCCAGGGGGCGCATGACTCCATGATGCCATCCTTGGCGGACTTGAGGATGGACTCTGGCAGGGGGATGGAGTGCCTCACCATGGCTCCATACAGCCCATACTCAGCCATCACGGTGCTGCGGCCCCAGCATTTCTCCCTCTTCCTCCACTTGGCTCTGCGGTTCTGAAACCACACCTGCAAACAGGAGGAAAAACAAACAGATGTGTCAATTGTCAGTAGTAGTACTAGTAGGCTCTTCTGCCAATAGAAGTGAGTTTTTCCCAGTGAGAAAACTATAGTTTGGCCCTGAAACATTTCTGCTCTAGAGGTAAAAATTGATGAACCTTTGATGTTTTTCAGATCTATATTACTATCTGGAATATTTTTGAAAAATGGCGGAGATACATTGGTGATTTGTTAACTTCTAACTGACACACACTTGATAATGTCCTCAGTTATTTGAGGATTTTAGAGATGGAACTTCATGAGATGACTTTTGCCCAGAGGAGCCTTGAACTGGCAAAGTTGAAGATCATGAGCCAATGCCATGATAATATTTTAAGAGCAAATTTCACCAACCTTTTTTTAGCTCAGGACCCAAAAGAGAATTGTATTGTGCGGGACAACTGATAAAGAACGCAACAAATCATGAATTATTTGCACTGTGTAAGTAAATCACAGCAATAATCAAATTTGATCAAATCTCATGATATCTCATATAATATGCACATAAAATTCTGAATGTCTATTTGTACGAAACCCACGCAGCACCTGAGCTGAGCCGACCAGCATGGCAAAACAAACGCTCCTCTCCCAGTTGGCAACCCAATAAAAATGATTCATGACCCATTTTAGGTCCTGACTCCTTGTTTGGGAAGTTTGGGAAATGGCTGTTCTTAGGATTCAAAACAATCCAACTGCAGCTTGCAGTATAAACTGCCCGATGGGCAAGATACAATTATTGGTCACACAGACTAATACATGACAAGAACCATAGATGTTTTGACTTTATAAAGGGTTAACAAGTCATTTACTAACATTTTATACATCAGTTATGAGCTATGGCGGGTGTTAAAAAACTTTGATTGGGTTTTTGGTCCATAACCTTTGCAGCCATTTTCTAGAGGCAAAGTGCTCATTAAGTGTGATCTAAAACACTAAAAAACAGCGTTCATTATCACCATGGCAAACAATGTTTGCCTGATGTCACTGCTGTAACCACAGCATCACTCAGGTGAGTTTCTTAGTTTTCGTGTTTGGCTTCTGAAGAGGAAGCTCCTGCCATCGCACAGATGAAGAAAAATAAATAAAAAGAAAGTTAAAAAAATGAAACCAGAAACTTTAGACAGATTATTTATACACTTACGCACCATATATAAAGAATGCATTTTCAGAAAGTGGCACAAATTTCACTCAAGCTCAGAGTTTCAGTAGTTATTCTAAAGATGACATCTTTTGAAATCTCAAGTGTGATTCAAAGAAACTTAAGATAACAGCTGCTCAGTTTGGATCCAGTCCATCGATTTCCCAAAACCTGGTGGCTACAGGTGTGAAGGATCTCTGCCTCCTGTCACAGCTGATCTCCAGCTACCTGCAGAGCCATTATATAGATGGTTTGACACATCCAGACACTTCACTGGGCCACAACCAGCAAGTGCTTAAGGCCCTGCAGGCTACCTGTCAGCTCAGAGAGAGGGAGAGAGAGGCTAAATTGATTGTATAGCACAACGCAGGATTGTTAAACACTCTACTTAGGTCAGCTCTGATGGCTCTTAGAGGAGAAGAGGGGGCTGGAGACAAGATTCAAGTGAGGGGACAGATATTAAATTGAAAACGATCAAACCATTTTCAAGCTTTTTTTTCCCTCTCTCTTCTGGTAATTCTGATGATAACCCTTATTTCATAGGCTACAAGATACTTTTTCTTATGAGAAATTGCTTCTCTGGCCCTAAAAAGAAGCCAGTGTGGAAGCCACGAGGAGGAGTGACCCTGGGGCACGCCGAGGCTGATTGAAAAATAAGTTAATTTCAGGCCCAATCGATGGCGGGCAGGCGGGCAAATATCACGGGAAATTAAACTACCGGGACTCGGGGGAGCAGCGCTATTGACCCGTGCTAATAAATTCAATGTAGTTATTTCATTTGAACTCCCTGCGCCTCTCCAGCAGCCAGCCTCCCGAGCTCGTCTGATTTAACTAATTACACTCAATGAGAAAATTGGGTGTTAATTTTATTTAGGATAGGAGCAGGCCCGGGCTTATTTATTTATTTCCTTTTTATTATTTATTCGCGGCTGTACTGTTGCAAGCCCGTAATGAGAATGAGATTAAAAGGCATCCCGGCAGATGGATGGTCCAGGTCACACTGCAATCTTCTTCCGCCTTGATAGCTTGATTAGGTCGTTAGCGGCTCCTTCTCCGAGAACAAATTGTTTCACATCCAACTGCAGCCTGATGAGAGATTATCTATCCTGGCGAGGATGCTGCAGGAGAGCGGGCTTTGTTCAGACAGGAGGGGAGCAGCGCTGATCGATTTACAGGGGGCTCGCTGAGAGCTCACACACCCCTCAAACACGAGAGCAGCGTGGGAGGCGGCAGGCGGCCTGAGCCCGGATAGGCTATTACAGGAGCTTATTAGCAGTAATGGGGACGATTGCAGGTGCATATTCATAAGGAAAACAATGATATTTGTCTTATAATACCCGCATAGAACAAAAACGGTTAAAATTTCAGAAATATATTAATTAGGTACATGTTATGAATTGTCTGATAGCCAACTTATTATTAGGTTTTAACGTACAAAGTGTAGCGCACTTCAGAAAATAAAATTATTTGGAGTCTTTTAGAAAATATAAAAAAATATAAGAGGCTATGTGAAGTGGTCTAAGACAATAGAATTTTTGAACATTTTTGCACATATCCCTTTTTAATTTGAATAGCCAAGCATTGAATATAACTTATGGAGTATATTTTGCAGAGAGCATATGAAAGAGAATATTGATCATATTATGCTTTCAAATATCTAAAAAGATATTTTTATAGACCTATTTGATGGTTATTGTTTATAACAATGCATTACATTTAAAATTAAACTGCAAGTAAATCTTTATGCCTTAGAAATTTTAACATGTTTACAAAAAGTGTGTCTAAAAGATGTGATATGAAAATATAATACGAATTATCTATGAATAGATTTGATCTTTAAATTATGACCCTGTAGCTAATTCAAAAGTTAAAGTGCAACATGAAATGCTGCATGTCCATAGCTAATGAAAACAAATTTAACGCATCTGGACTCTACAAATAAAAATGACATGCAAAAAAATATTCAGGACTCCATTAAGCAGGATGGTTCACGTTCAAACACCGACAAGCAAAAACTTTCGGTTGAATATTACAGGATGAATATTTTTAGTTTATTTAAACACACACACACACACACACACACACACACACACATGATGCCAGAGTCTCACCTGTATTCTGTCCTCGGGAAGCTCTGTTTTCATGGCCAGCATCTCTCGGGCATAAACATCCGGGTAGTGCGCTTCATTAAAGGCCTTTTCAAGCTCCTCCAACTGATATGAGGTGAATATGGTCCTGTGGGAACAGATTATCATTTTAAATACATAATATTATTGTTACAGAATACA
>JAPZDT010000007.1:14317129-14327567 GCA_029814675.1 Acanthurus coeruleus | reverse complement strand
AAGATTAGTAGATTAAATCTTTTGTGAAGCTGAACTGATCAATGGCAAGCTGTCTTTGGGTGCGGAGTTTTGAAGGAAGGAAGAGCCAGAGAACAATCCTCAATCGACAAGCTTTTGTCACTTATTAACCCCCCGAAGTTAGAGCATCAACTACCCCACAAAAGAGGAATGATTTGCAGATGGTTATGAGATGGAGGCTGAGCAGGAGTCCACAGCTCCCTCTTCAATAAGTAAAACTCACAAAACAAAAATATCTGGGGGGTAGTAAAAAAGCAAAGAACAGATTCAAAAGATATTGGGCCTGACAAGCCCTGGCCTGACAACAGTCCGCCAGATACAGTAGTATTCCAACTACCCTCCAAGTGGTTACTACAGCATTATGCTTTTAAAGCCACATATATCGTAAAGAAGCACTGATGAGTTCTGTTGTCCAGTTTCCAAAAGAGTTCAGTGGAGGGCAAAAGCCCTGGTGATTACCTTGCTGATTGGACAGTGGTAGAGTGTACATAGAGTGGGAGGGAGATTTTGGTCCTTGACGGCCGGCGTCCTTGTGGCTGTGTGGGGTGGGTCTGGCAGGAGGCGGGACTGGCAGATGACAAAACTTCCCCGTCGAGTTTGATGGACACCAGCACTGGTCCCTGCCGATGCATCGCCCCCCATTAAGACAGGGTATCTGACAGAAAACTGCAGCAGATGAAGAGAGAAACACAAGGGTGGGTGTGTCAGATGTGGAGAGTAAAATATGAAGAGGTTATGAGAAGTAAGAGATTCATTAGCAGTTGCAGCACGCCACATTTAATTGCAGAGATTTATGCATCTTCGTACGCATGGATCTGGTAATAAGAAACAAAAGGGGTATTCCTAATAGCAATGACGTGTTCTAAGGTTTCATACAGACAGTCTTTGATTGCTAACTGTTATCAACACTCATGCTGTTCTCTATCTTGGCACTACAAGACACCTCATTCCACAAGATGCTCATAAAGTCTTAACTTCGTCCTGCCTCTGGTGTTGCACCTCTATCAATGGCATGTTTTACCTCTCAGTAAATACACACTCCTGTGCGGGGTGATGGGTGATGATTCATCCTTTAATCATTCGGAGGAAAAACAAGTGCATGGATATCTGTATGGAACACTTGCTCGGTTGGCAGCTGAAGAAACACTGAGAATTTACCACGCCATTAAATCTTCAAAAAGGAGCGCAACGAGCTTCTAACCATAAATTGTGAGTAAATTGAATCCCACAACACGCTTTGGACTACAGTTTGATTTACAGTTTGCAATTTACCATGGGGCGAGAAACAGAGGAGAGGCAGGCACTGGCCAGATGGTGATTGACGGTACCATTTTCACAGCTCTTTCACTGGCTTTATCTTTGGACTACGGGATGGATGCCAGCCCAGCAACCTACATACCTGGGCCTGATCCTATCTATAGATTTCCTCTGACCTGCCCTCACCTAACTCAAAACATCAAAGGCTATCAAATGGAAAAAAAAAATCCATCCAACTGTGAAGAAAAGAACTTTTTGGGGGCATTAAGGATGAAAATGTGAAGCCTTGCACTTTTCAGGCTAAGCAGTACCACACACCACAAATGTGAAGACTGCTTTACAGAGCAGTAAGAGATACAGATGGCCCACATACTACGAGATGAAAGAGGACGATGGAAACATGCTGTGAGGCTGCATCCTCTCTCTCTGCTCCCAGACAGACAGTAACACTCCAACAGGGAAAAAACAGGGAGCGGAGAGTAGACTGGACAGTCTCGATGGCATGTAGGGAATGAGCTCCCTGTCACATAGCATTAACAACAGTGAGACTGGAGGAGGAAGAGAAGGGTGGAATAAGAAAAGAGAAGTGATAGATAGGATATGAAGGGGATTAGGAGAGGAAAATATGAATAAAATAGATTGAAAACAGAAAAGAGACAGCACTGAAGAGAAAGAGGGAATAACAGATGATTCAAGAGCAATTGAGAAACAGAATAACAGAGGGATTGAGAGAGGTCCAGTGTTTATGTCCACACACCACAGGAAGACCTTGTATCCCAGACATGCTGGCCAAATTATCAGCACAAGGAGAGTATCAGATCCTCTCAGTGTGGGATGCAGGTCTACACTAGTCTGTGTCAGGCCAGTCCCAACCCGGCATTAGGCAGGAACTATTCTTAGACAACAACCTACTGTTGACTGCACGCGACACTCTGTCTGTCTGTCCATTCAGCAACATCTAACAACCAAACACGTGCACATGCACCAACACACACACACACACACACACACACACACACACACACACACTTCTCACTCAATAAACAATCTTCTACACAATCTAATACCAGGCTTTAAAGCAAGTGTCATACACAGGGTGCGTATCAAGGAAGCCTGGGGTAATTATCCACACAGATTTTACTGCATGGTGTATGGAACATAACAACAGCATGAGATAACTGTTTGCTGTCCACTTGACATTCCTCAAGGAACACGCAGAGCCGAGCAATAACAGGATGCAAGCCTAAATGAAAAGCAATTTCTTTTAACACACTCTTTAACACATGCTTCTACATAATAGAGGGAGACTTCTAGAGAATTAAAAAGGGGGCATAAAAACAACGTGATGGCCAGGAAGACACAGAGGTGCCAGGAGTATAATCTTGTGGAGGGTCTCTGCCAGGATGCTGAAGTGTTTGGAATATCTACGCCACGTTCCAAAGCCCCATTAATGGGCACATAAATCTGCAACATCAAGCTGTTTATATATTCATAAGTCAGCTGGGTCCTCCCTCAAAGAGCCTGATGCACTTAGGTGAAAGTTGCATGTTCTTATTCATGTGAGTTGTTACTGGATAGGACTTGAATGTGTGTGAGTGTGTGTGTGGTATGTGCACCCTCTAATCCACAAGTAGTAATTAGTCTGAGCCTTAGCTGGACCCTTGGAGCTGATGAGTGAACTAAGAAACATGCAGGGCTATGACCCTCCCCTTGGCATTGCCCGCCCCCCTCCCTTCCCATGGACACTCCGGTGTGAATTTGGAGCAAAGCCCCCTGGATAAATGGAAGGTTTAATGTAATCCCTATAAAATCCTGTTCATGCTGCTACTCTTTCTCTCTTTCTGCCTCTCCTTCTCCTCTTTCATTCATTCCTGCTCTCCCAGGGAGCACGTTAAATGGTTAACGGCGGGGCCAACCGCGAGGTGTAAACCGCAAAGAGATGGGGCTAAGTGTGGGTAGCGTGGGACCACCAGCTCCACATGTGTGTGTGTGTGCAGGAAGATTAGCCCCCTTTTACTGAGACCGCTTTTAATCTGGTCTACCCCCGACTCTCCTGTTTTCCCTGTCTCTCTTTCTGTGCGACAGTGAGACTTTTTAGCATAGCTCTCAGCTATTATCTCCACCACTCTGCCTTCTCTCTGAGTTTGGTATTCAGAACAGACAGCATGCTACTGGGAACGTTTTTGTCAAGCTCACCCAATAAAAAAGGAATGAGAAATTTCAGATGGAGACACTTGGGAAGCTTGTGAGAACATGAGAGAAAGCAAGAGAGACAGTGAGGGAGAGGAGAAGTGAAAAGAAGAGGAGGCCAAGAGGATGACAGGCAGGCAAGAAATATAAGGGTTAAAAACAATCAGAGGGCCCAGAGTCAACACTCACAGAGTCTGAAGCCCTGGTTCTTTGGCTGCTGCTGTTGCTGCTGCTGCTGCTGCTGTTGCGAGGTCTCACTATACACTGTGGTGATATCTCCCTTCTCACAGCTGTTGTAGCAGTGCCCGCCGTTGCACACCCTGCGGCACAGCATGGGCGTGAAGACAATTTTTATACGATCCAGGTTGGAGGTGAGGTTTGCCCCTGGAAAACACACACACACCTGAATGAGAAGGAGCAGAGAAAGGCCAGAGACGAGATGCATCCTTGCTCTGTCAGCTTCACTGTGACACACTCCCCATCTGGGCAAAGCGAGGTTTATAAGAGTGCGAGGGTGTGTGCTGACGGTTGGCCAGTGGCACGCTGCAGCTGAATGAGCGATGTGCCACAAGCCAGCAAATGAGGGAGAGAATACTATTAGGTATCGGGCAAGACTCCAAGCCCCTGTATCTTTGGGAGAAGGTGTTTGGGATGTGTGTATGTGTGAAGAAGACACTCAGAGCATGAGTGCAAGTGAACATTGTGTAATGGTGGGAAGCTGTTCAACAGCCGTTGCTCTGGTAAAGGGCTAAAAAACAAGAGAAGTTTGAACAACAGACAGTTGTGTGCACTGGATAGTGGATCAGAGGAGGATGAAGTAGTGAAGAGACAATAAAAATTAGGAAAGACGAGATCACAATTCTTTTTTGTTGTGGGTAGAGGCGCCTGTGGGTTTAGTGCCTGTCATGTCAGAGAGGTGACAGTGCAGATTCCCAAAGATATCAAAGCACGTAACTGTGCAAACACAAAAAAATACAGACACTGCTCACGCTCCTCTCCAGCAAAATGAGGACACGCAAAGGACACAAACATACACATGTATACACACATGCAAGCAGCTTTGACATCAAACGTCTGTCTGTCTGGTGTGATGCAAACCACAAAGGGGGTGTGGTGGGTGGACAGTGGGAGAAGGGAAGTGCAGCCTGGGATGCCGCCAACTTTTTTTTCTTGTGTCTAATGTTCCATTTAACATTGAAAGCCCAGTATGCATCCTTGCCTCTGTGTGTTGAGCCATAGTGGTTCCTGTTTGTTTTGATGTGGCTAGGAAGAATGAAAATGTCAAATACGCTTGTAATGTGAGAACAAATCCAGGTTTTATTTTATTTCTTTCACGGTGTGCAATTGATATGTTGTGTTTTTTGCTCTCACCTGCTGGTGATAGTGCATTGCTGAACTGTCCGTGTAGCTGGCTGTCACTGGTAGGCCTGTTGGTGTTAAAGGAGTGCACACTGCTGTGCCCATTTCTGTGTCCATGCCAGTTCCTGTGCTCGTTGCCGAGGTTGTTAGCATAGCCATTACTGCTGGGTAGAGCATTGGAGGTAATAGGCCCAGAGGATGATGGATAACGTTTCACAGTGCGGGAGGTCCCAGTCTGTTGATGGGAGGTGTCAGGGGGTCCCCGTCTCACTTGGGTCCTGTCAATCACATCAGCACAATACCATAAACATATGACCTCAGACAAAAAGCTAATGTTCTGCATATATATACAGCCACAAAGATACACCCATCAGCAACGTATGTGCATCACCGTGAAATCCATTAAAGCGTGGTTGGTGTGTGCAACAGAAAATAACATTCCTAAGAGAAAAACACGCTGTCTTAGGTCATAGCTTTGCTTAATTGATTTTATAGATGAGACTCAATGATTTGGAAATAATTATGTTTTAATTAAACTACTAATACCATATCATATTTTAAGTGCATGGTTTCAAAACTAACATCTGCTGTAAGTCAGACAGCCATGACCCTCGCTAATTAATGAAAGATTCTGTTTGACACTTTAGATATTTTGCAAGAGATGATTTTTTATTACTGATTAACAAAAACCAAAGTATCAGGCAACCAAAGAGACTGGGACTCAAGGTGTACAGTTTGTATGTTCGTGTGTGTGTGTGTCTGTGTGTGGCTGGTCTGTTTGCCTCAGAGAAAAGTGTGTATTTTTTTTCTTTCTCATGTTGAATGTCTGTAGCTAAACAAAACGCTGTGTTGCAATTTAATGTCAGTTTTTACCAGTAAACATTCCCCGGGCCAGCCTGTGACAGTGTCTGTTTATATGGTGTGAATAACCAGCTTTGTGAAGCGGTGGGTTTGTGCAGGAGCGTAGCTGTTAGACTAGCAGCCGAGGATGAAGGGACGTGATGACCTGGTGCAGGGAGGAGGGCGGAAACGTGAGCTTGCATGGTTAGATCGGGGGGTGGGGGGGATAGTGTCTGGCCCTGGAGCGGAGAAACCGGGAGCGGCGAGGTGGAGAGGTCGGTGTTGTTTGATAGCATTAGATGCGATGTGGCACACTCCGGTTTCTTGTCGAACACAACAGAGGGCAGTGGGGACCTCGCAGGCGAACAGACACCGGCCTCTTGATTGACAAGGCTGCAACACTTAACAAACATAGGCTGCTATGAAATGTGGTCAAAACAAGGAAGGGTGGTAGAAAAGGGTGAGAGCCAGAGGTCAAATGTGCTCAGTGGAATGCCAAAGAAGAGCAGACTGCTTGCTTTAGACTTAATTAAGACCCACAGGATCATGGTTATAATAGCAATATTCAAGACTGAGCGATGAGATGAGCCTGACGATGATTGGAGCCGATCTGCGACACACAAGTTCCCCTCCATGTCGTCGCCCACGTCTAAGACCTGATATCCTATCAAACAAATTTATGCTCATTTTACAAATTGGTGCGATATCCTGGTGGCCCATTTTCCTCCATCCCTCTCGTAGCGCGCGTGGCAGCAGGTGACAGGTTTAAATAGGATTTGCATCTGAAACCAGCAGGAATGTGAGAGAAATTCGTGCAGAGAAGATGGGATGAAGATTGTAATAGAAGAGAGAGAGAGAGAGAGAGAGAGAGAAATGGAAGGCACTGCATTTGACCTTGAAAGCAGAGCTGAGAGGAGAAAGACGGCAGGCGAGATTGAAAGAGAGATTTAAAAAGATAAAGGTGAGGAGATTAGGAATGAAACACAATAACACTGGCTTGTAAACAATGGCTTTACCAAGACACGAGAATAATAAAAAAAAACATACATCAGACGTTTTATGTTGGTCAAATGTTTGAATAAGACATCTTAATAACATGGAATGTCTGCATCTTTGATTTGTTATAGAGGCCTGCAAATATCTTCATTATAACGTCTCGGCATTCATCACATTAGCCGTGACAAAATAATGAGCAAGCGAAATAAAACCCTGGCCATTACTTAATTGTAAATCAAGCAAATAGAAGATTGAGAATCTGAGAAAATAAGATTAAATTATGAATGCTCTTTCCAACAGAAACTGACTCGCTGAGAGAAACAGTGCTAAATTATGCATGGCTTAAATGTTCAATAGGATTGTTGAATATTTGAGCGTGATTTCAGAGATATTTTTGTCTCGCGTGTTGCAGATGAAGTGATATTGCTTCATTCCGCCTGTTACTCTGGCACATGTAATAATTACACTCCAGGAACAAATACCTGTTACTGCAGCATCCGAGAGCCGATGCTTTAGCTTCTCTGCGTGAAGAGGAGCTGTGATGGCTCTCAGAAGAGGACACGTTTGCGTCTCAGTTTGTGTTTTGAAACCTCAGGATGAGAATCTTAACAGTGGTCTGCATGGTTTTTAGGTGAAAGGAGAAGAAAGGAAGAAGGAAAAGAAAAAACAGTAATGCCAGCGTGTCTGTAAAACCCCGTGCAATAAGAAAAACAGGGGCTGCATTTGTGAGACTTTAGCGTGATCCGGGACGTCCAATTTGAATAAAAGAACCGTGAATTTGAAGGCTTATCAGATTCCACAACACTTCACAGCAGTTTATAAAACTCTGAGGGAGGATTTAACAAGTGGCAGCGGTAATCATCTTATCTTCGACGCCATGACAATCGCAAGGAAGCAGCAGAAATAGAACATTAGCATTAGAAAGGAATCTAACAGGATTGTGAGCCGCCGTGTATTTGATGGGCCACAGCAGCACCTTTTCCAGGTGACGGCGCCTGGGTTTCTGGTTTAAGCTGGTACAGGCTCCTCAAACCTGTGTGTTTTTCCATAAAGCCCTCTGCATTCACACAAGGCTGATGTCTGCCAGTATTGCTCTGTGCTAAATGCTAACATGCTGAAAGTTGCAAAGCTAACATGCAAATGTACAGCAGGTTACAATTTCTAATTTTTGCAACCATCTAAATTCAGCGTCATGTCAAACTGTACAATCACTAACTAGCACTAAACATGGAATACAGCTCAGGAGGATGAACGTGATCATTAACTAATTTTGGACAGAATAGGAGAGAATGTTTTATAGCACTTGTTGTTGTGAATAAACCATTTAAAAAGCCAATATCTTAAAATATTGACCTGATGATGACGCTAGAGAGTCAACAATTCACTCAAGTGATCACAATTCATTTTGTAAGGGGCATGATTGTCTCCCAATTTTATAGCAATCCATGAGAATTTTCCAATCTTCTTCCTCAGACGTTGACATATTTCAGTCTGGAACAAGGAAGTGGACCGAAAAAACAAACTAATTTTACAATTGTAAGAGTTATTCATGGTGGCAAGACTGAAACGAACAATATCTGTGACACAAAAAAATGATCAAAACTAAAAAAATCCCCCCAAAAAAGAAGCCCTCTTCTTGGATTTACCGCTCACAGCTCATAGACATAACACGGCAACCTGACGGAAACAGCCTGTGAAGGAGGTTTTTGAGTAGTTTCATTTTAACAGGTTTGTTTGAACCACTCCAGCGAAGGCCGGCTGCAGGGTTATGAATCACCAAACCAGAAAAATCTCCCTCACTGAGTGTTTTTCCTCTCAGCATCTGTCTGCTCGTCCTTTTCCCTCCTTTTCCTCCAATGACAGCAGAGAGACGATGCTGCCCGTGTGTGTGTGTGTCGTTTGGGATCAGTCGTCAGCTCTTTAGAGGGGTCTGTCAGACGGTTCCCATTACAGAAGGCGAAAATCCTGCACTGTGTCGACGTCGCTGTTTTCTGTCAGCCATCTTTTTTCAGCTTTCTAACAGGCAGCACTAATCAAAATACAATGGGGAGTGTCTCAGGTTGTTTCACCTGGTTGTTTATCTGTTTCTGAAACATGAAAAACACTGAAAGGCCAGAAATTTTCCACATCTTCGTTTCATTTATTCCCTCTTTAAACATGAGCACCCTCTCGATGGCAGCGAAGTGGCAAAAAAACCCCCAAAACACACTGGGTGCCTCATCAATCAGAAAAGAAGAGAAAAACTTTTTATTTTTTCGTTATTTGCCAAATACTGTGGGCCAGTTGAACTGTGTTTGTTTGTTCCCCCCCCCCCCATTCTGGCACAGGATGACAGATCATACCTTCTTCCAAGGTCTGGCTTGCTTCCCTTTAGCTAAATACTGTATCATATTTTCACCCATTGTCCGCCCGGAGCTGGCAGGTGGAATTACTCCATCTCTTTGTGACTCCTCGTGACACCTTCATCATGAGAAGCTCCTCCGTCCTTGAACATTGATTGTACCACAGACTTAATCTAAACACTGTATAGTTCCTGCCAGAAAACCTTTCAGCCTATTAACGCTTTAGTCCCCTTTTTATTCCCCCCTCTCTCTTTTGTGATCATTCCATCTCTGACATTGTCTCTCTCCTTCATGCGCAGCCTTTCCCGTGGAGTCTTGGATATCTTAAGGATTAAGGTTACAATTGAGTCTGGAAACACATTTGCTCGTGAGGCTTTACAGCATGTTGCTTAAAGCTCAAACGATTCACATGTAGAGGAGGAGGGGGGGGGCAAGTGCCTGAGGGGAATGTGGATTCGCATTAAATACTCATGTTTAACAAAACACGACATGAAAAACGCAGCAGCTACAAGCCCCCCTTTTTTTTTTTAAAAGATCCCAATTCATGCAAGATGGAAGAGGAGAGTGATGGCGGATGACGAGGCACCTCCGGAGGGGCCGCGTCAGTAAATCAGTCACTTAAAAAACAAATAACATCAAACAAGTGCCAATAGCCTTGTCAGCAGAAGGAACCATCATGAAGTCATTTTATATGTTGTACCTTTATATCTTTCACCTCCTCGATAAATAAGACACGATGGGGTTGGCATTAAATTTGAGCGGAATGCACCTGAGTAATAAAAAACCTGCCGAGTTATGAATCAAAATACATTCATACAAGAGGGGTGGGAAAGAGAAATGAGCGAACCGGAGGTGTGGACGGATTTAAAATTCACTGTCGCTGTGTAATGATAAAGCATGGCTACGCCGAGGCTCTCTCTCCCCCCGCGCTCATACGCTCACGGATCAAGTATTTGTCAGGCCTTGTATTGTGGGCATTTCGACTTATTCTTATTCCCTGTTATTTGCTCCTGCTCGACAACAGCCGCGCTCCCAATGGTAAAATTATGCTGAGCCCAGCAGGAAAGTAATGTAAGCACTGCAAGCCGGGGAGGAAACTCAGAACTGGGGGTGTGAGTGTGGTTACAAAATAACTATTTTAGGTTCAAAGACCACAGGCTGTGTAAGTGTGAGGAGTGTCTGGGAACAAAAAAGTAAATTTGATGGAACAGTGTAGAACAAGAGGAGGCAAGGAAAGAGAGAAAAAAAAAAAGATTGGAGGCGAGCGACAGAAGAGAAGATATGGGGAAAAAGAGAGAGGTTTTTTTCTCTCTATTGGACAATCAGTCTCCGAGTCGCTTCTCCACTGAGGATTGTGTTGCCCAAAAGCTGCCTAAGTAACAAAAACTAATCCCTCAATCCAGGGCTATTGGAAATCGGTCAAATCGGTCTCAACT
>JAPZDT010000007.1:14291632-14304874 GCA_029814675.1 Acanthurus coeruleus | reverse complement strand
CAAATTACACATTGCAAAATCCTACAGAGCAATTACTTTAAGCAACGGACCAAAGCATTAAAAATACATTTGAAACATTCCAAATAAAAAATAGTAATGATTAATGGGCATAAACTGATCCAATTGCTTTTTTTTTATTCAACACCTAAACTCAGGTATCTGTTGCTCTTTAAGGTCTGTATACCTCACTGCATTACACTCATTCACTTCATTCACCTTAACTTAAAGCAGGTGGCACTTAAATTGGGTTGACAGCTCTCTGTGATGGAATTCCCTGACTAAATGTAACTGATAGCAGAAAAACTAAGTTTTGATACAATGACAGAGAAACTGTATTAAATGTGGATCAGTGTTGACAGATGCTCAAGTTTCTGTGCCAATACTGATCAATGTGCACATCTGTGGTCATAAACTCTATTTGCATTAAGCAAATAAATACAGTTTTACCCTAGTGATTTAGACAGTCTGCATGCTTTTTCTACTAAAGCTTTTTATAGTTATTCTCATATATTATACTGAATAATTATTAGGTTTTATTTTGTATTTTATACAAATCATATTGTACATTTATAGAAGTTCCTATTGTATCATTACTGATATGGCACAGACCTCTTTGGTAACACAGTGGCCTCAAGGAAATGAATGATGCTGTGTTTCTGTCTTGCCGTGATGTTGTTAATAAAGTTAGGCACTAAATATCATTACCATTACCAGCTGAAACATCACATGAGATGCAGTTTACACTGGATTCAGTTACTGATGCAGATTCATTAAACAAAACCTTTGTGAGGCAATGAGGGATGTCAACTTTGAGCTTCAGCGAAACTTAAAGGTCCCTCTTTAGAGCCAGTGTTTGGTATGTCCATTCTGGGCTACTGTAGAAACATGGTGGTACATCACGCTTGACTCCATTAAAGAGAACCTGCTCCCTTTGTAGACATAGGCTACAAAGATTCAATCTAAAGTAATAAAAACACAATGATTCTTAATCTTAGGTGATTATACTTCTGAATGATAGTTTCCCTTTCTGCCAAATTATACTAAATCCTTCACAGTGGACCTTAAATAACAGAGCTAACTGCAACTTCACTCCAAGACAAGATAGTTAATTATTTTAATTATAAAGTAAAATACATGATCTAGTTAGCAAATCTACTGTAAGCTTATGTTCTACTACAATATCCATTGCAACTTAAGCTATGCAGTATGAATGTACAGCTTTGTGATCAAGGTGGCTGCTGCCAGCTGACCGCTTATATTTGTCTGATTATGTAACAGAGACCAGAGAGAGACGACCTTTGCAGGGATGACCTGCAAACTGCACACACATCCTGCTCTGCCCAGCTCTGTTTCCTGCAGAAGACTGATGTCAGAGGCTGGTGGGGGTATAAGGTTGATACGAAAGACTCACAGGAGGTGCTGAATACATCCTCTGTGCGCTATCGCAGTTCCAGCTTAGCCAGGAGCGCTCACAACTGGCCCTGACCTTCATACTGGGAGTCGACAGACTAGCTGTGATCCACAGGATCTCTTGCTGACAGGAACAAGCCCTTCACTACCGCTGAGCACAGCGCTCACAGGAAACGCTGGTTTACGGTGAAACGCATTTTCTCCACAGAAAAGACAGCACAGTACAGCGGAGGAAACAGTTATTTGTTTGCCAGCTGCATATAGGATGTACTTATTTTAAACTTTAGTTTTAATCCCAAAGAACAGACAGCTGGGACATTTGGAACACAGTTTAGAGGGTCAGAGGAGAGGTGGAAAACTGGAGACGGGAATACAAGAAGAGGGAGTACAGTATGGAGTTCTATTTCCATCCCCTAGAATCCAACTAAACAGACAGCTCCTCATATGTTTTGTCCATCCCAACAGGATTTTTATTCTAGGCCGTCATTCATAAATGTGCTGGATTCATTCAGAAGGTCCTATTCATGAAACGGTTTAGAGCTATGCGTCACATGTTAAGCTCTTTGGGTTTTTTTTGCCGTGTTGCAAATTGCAATCACACGCTCTGCGTTCTTTGGCACGGCAAGGATGCAGGCATGAAATTTTCCTGAAGGCAACACAAACATATATGGAGGAGAATAAATGTGACAGGAGAAGGACTCCGACCAGTCAATACAAAAATTAGAGGAGCTATTTTTGCTACATGGATGTGGTTTGGATATGAAACGTCTGAAATAAACCAGAAAACCTTTGCAGATTATGCTTAGTTGTTAACTTGTGCAAAGTTTCTAAACCAGAGGAGAAAAACTGACAAATACAAGTACAGAAAGTACTTGTTGAGTACATAATTCAAACTGTAATGAAATTAGCTTTTCCACATAATTATTTTATGTGAGCCGTGTATGTATTGAGAACATGCAATATCATGAGGTATATTGTTATCTAAATATACAATGAGATTGGGATTTAGTATTACACTGCATAAACTGGATCTAAGAAAGGGTGTGGTGTGTGCATGTGTGTATGTGTAAGTGTGTGTTTGTTTCTATATGTATGAGTGAGTAAAAGAAAGGTCTTTTTAAATCCAGTGTACTAAAAAGAAATACATTTAACTGTTTAACCAATCTTAGTCAACAAATGTGTTTTTTATAGCAGTGGTGAAGCACTCTGTTCATTCAGTTTTTGAGTTTCACATTTTATTTCCTTTAATGATTAAAAATTATGTGCTAAGAATGTACACAAGTTTCAGAGAGCATGAAAAATGCATCACCATAGACTGTTTATAGAATAGAAATGTATTCATTCTCGGAGGTCTTGGCTGAGTCCAGAATGTCCTTAATCCTACAAATGCCCCTGGTCATGTTGTACAGCCCTAAAACAGCTTATTCTTTAAAATGACTTCTCAGAAGGCAGCTGGTCCTCTCACTGAACTGACTACATGTCAGTCGTCATTAGATGTTGACAGAGAGAAATTCCATCTGACTTCATCTTATCCTCAATGGACAAATTTGTTGCAATGAATGTCGCCAACAGGGATGAAGAAATCATTCTAAAGATTAGTTAAGACAGAAAACATACCGTCAGAGCATTTTTAATGTTTTAATGTTTGGCCTGTATAGGAGTGTTTTTTCCACATTTTGATAAGTCACTTTAAATCCTACAGGGTTTTGAATTATTATGGTATGCCTTTGGGCAATAGCCTAAAAATATGACTACAGCAGATCACTGGAGTATATCATGATATGATCCATAAGAATGTTGCACGATGCAATTATTTCAGTAAAAGTATTAAGGCCAAATGTTTAAAAGCACCCAAAGACAAAGCCATGCCAAGGAGGCAAGAGCAGCTTTGATCAAATGTTAATGACACAGCAGTCCTTCTGCTGGTAGCCATTAAACAGCAGGGAAATGTTAAAATAAGTTGGTTATTGGGTGAATTGTTCAGAGGAAACACTTGGTTGCTAAGTGCCTAATCAGAAAAAAAAAAAAAAAAACGTGTTGCTGCACAAGTTTTAGGTGATGTCCTGCTGATAAATTAACTATCTTGACCGAGTTGTTGACAAACCTCTTAAAATCCACTGCAGACACTACACTTTTCCTGTCTGCCGCCTGCTGATGTGCTCATGGTGAGATTTTATAGCCTTGAACCAGATCTAAAAGGACAATGAGGAGTAAGGCTGATGGAAAGCAGGAGTTCAACTGGTTTTGGAATATATATTGGAATTTAATTTAGACTTAACAGTCTATTTTGCTCAGCTGAACAGATTACTTTCTCTCTCTGTAATTGATGTTTTCTTTATTATCACTGTTTTTGTTCTTCTCTTGCTTGTCCCTTTCCTTTTTTCTCTCTCGCTATTTCTTGTTCTTGGCGCCGCTTAACAGGCTGGGTCAGTAAAAGGGTGCTGCTGACATAACAGGCCAAGTTCGCTCCAAGAAAGACATATATAGTACCTCACACCTTCTCTAGTAGGGACAAATGAAAGGACACTGGGTGGGTGCTGCATGCACAGGGTGACCTTTGCTCCTTAAGTGGGGACAAGGCCAGCATCTTTATGAGCCTGAGCGTCTGTCCTCCCTGCTCCTCTTCTTACTCCTTAATTAAGCCTTGGCACTTGTGTCGTCTCTCAGTGTCTGTGACCTCACGTTGCTCGTGCTTTCCTGGCTTTGCAAATAGTGGAACTTCAGCTGGACATATGAAACCAAGACTTGGATCCACCACTTTTCCAGGGAGACACTGTTCCACCCCAGAAAGATCATTCTGGGCAGAGAGAGTGTGCCGAACCTTTGCAGCAGTTCAGGCAGAGCTTTAAATGTGAATTACACAAGCGCTCAAATAGCTTCCTGGAAGCATCCATAAAAGAGAGTCAAATATTCAAATATTTTTTGACTAATGTTTAAATGAAAACATTTTGCAATTTTGGCAGAAGCTTTTATTTTGTTCTGCAAATTGAAGAAAAATCTGTTGGTTATAACAACTGATAATTGGATTAGTCTGAGCTGTGTGCTTGGAAATTTTTTAACTCCAGTGGGAGGAAATGGCTCATCTTGAACCTAGCAGCACCTTCATAGGAACAGTTAGTCAGCTTCAGCAAAAATATGAAACGTAGACACAGTCATAATAGGGGCATTTGTGACTCAGGAACACTGTCTGCCTCTTACAATGTTGAACCTGCAGACTTGTCTCTCTCTATTTGTCTCCAGATCTGTGACTCAGGACGCAAAAATGCCCTGTGAGTCAAGAACAAAGAGAACATATGCAGAGCAACTGTGCAGTCTTCAGAGGCCTTGTATTGATTAGACATTTTACTATGACTTTAAGATAATCATTTTTGCGCAGGAGGAAGCATTAAAACTTTTTAAAGAACCATCTGCCAAAACATTTAGTTAAGTTTTTTTGAGCTACCACAAACACGTGGATGGCTCAGTCATAATTCCATAACGCCAGCAAAAGCACAAAATGACACAAGACCCTCACAAGTACAACAAGAGGTACCATAAATGTCAAATGCAATTGAGAATGTTTAAGTGGTTTGGTGGGGAGAAATTAACCAGATGACAAAGTGGCTAAAAGTGAATGATGACCTCAGAGCCTAAACAAATTATGGCACTTTAATAGACTGTGAGCCGATTAGAAAAGCACTGGGCTTGAGTCCAAAATGGAGCACAATTTGACAAGATAAGTCTGAACCTGTAAGCAATAATGGTCCATCAAAATATATTCCCGGAGACAATTATTCCCTCTAAACATCCTTGATCAAGAATATGGTTCTTGCCATGGTAAAGTGATTAATCAAGTCAAAAAGTCATTTCCAACAAGTTGGAACTAAAACAGTCAGCAATTCAAGCCAAGGAGCTATTACGCCTGTCTGATTAGCAGTCTTTGGAGAATTTGCCGAATGCAGCAAGAGAGACCTTAATCTGAGCAATTATTAGTTGGATACATTAAAGTTAGTTATTCCAATAAATAAAACCCCTAACCTAAAAAAAAAAAAAAATCTGAAAACACTGAATACTCCTTTTGTATTTCATAGTACGTAGCATGGGTTAATACTTGTGTCTTGTGAACCATGTTGTATTTTCCTACATTTTGCAGATTTACTTTAATACTTTTTCAAGCATGGCAGCAAATGGTTACTTGCTTTACTTGGTATTTGTTTTAATTTGAGTGTACTAAAAATTTAACATATGATCACATTCATCTGGTTTGATTTATTGAAAGGATAAACACAACCAGCATTGAACAGGAGTGTAATGAACTACTGTTTGTTCAAGAGCGTTTAAATAATTCCTAATGGCGCTGTGCATCAATTCATTTTCCTGTTAGCCTTTTTGTACGACAGAAATGGCACCAAACCAAATATCTCTCAGTGAAAAACCACAAAATATGGTATATTAACGAATGTTCACCAAGGAAAAAAAACAGTTTCCAAAAGGAGTGCTGTCAAAACAAGACTGTGTGAAAATCATGGCTACATAAATAGGGTAGACTGAAGTAAAGATGTAAAGTTGTGATAGCAAATCACTGTGGCTTCAGACCAAATCCCTGGCTGTGGTTACTCTGTCATCAAGAATGACATTAACCCCTTGTACATTAGAAGTTCTGTTATGTAAGTTTTAGAGTTACATATTATCATAATATAATATAGAATAGCATTTCAAACACCGCTGACAAGTTAGCTGCCACTCTTGTCTCTCAGAGCTGGTTAACTTATCAGTTAGTTAACTTATCAGTTAGCTAGCAATCTTTCAGCTTTAGCTGTAGCTTTTTTACCTTTTTAACACATCTGTATTAAATGCAATAATGCACAATCATGAGGAAAAAAAATCAAAAGGGGCATAAACAGCACAAAAAAATGCGAAAATGCTAAGATGAATGACATGTATTTACATGTTCCTGGCTTGCTAGCTGATAGCCCTTAACATTAGCTTGACAGCTAAAAGGGCTAGCCAACTTGCCCTACAAGCGATACCTACAGTACTTAACCACTTTCTGGTTAAGTACTGTAGGTTTATGTGTCCTTATTTGGCAAAGCTAAGGCTCCTTCAGCCTATAATAAGAAGAGGCAGCTAAGCAGTTTGGCACAGCTGCATCACTTACGCAGTGTGGACAGGGTGCCTGGTGGTCGCAGGTCGTGGGGTCTGGACTTTGATGGTATCAATGGCCTGCCTTTCTGAGGGCCTTCTCCGTGGTTGGTCTCTCTGGAAAGGGTTGGTCCCGGGTTGAACACGCCTCAGGCCACTCCCATCGCGGATGTACACCTGCTCTGGAGCCACCTCCTCACAGCGGGGCCCCTGGAAGCCTGAGCGACACACACAGGTATGTGGCCGGCTGCAGGAGCCACGGTTCTGGCAGGGGGGCTGGCAGTCAGCTGAAAGGAGAGCACAGATGGAGATCAGGTTTTGCAGGAGGTCATGCTAGAGCATGTGCCCCCCTTGTATTAGGGAGCAGTAGCAAAAATGGCTTCCCCTGATCGCAACACAGGGGCTCACTTTAAATTGAATCAATCAAGGGGCCAATGGTTTCACTTCTCAACTCTTCTTGTCCTTTACCTTTCGCAATGAGCCTGGAGGGGCTGTCATGTTCAATTTCTCTTGAGTCTTTAACCGTCCAGTTTAGTCAGAATATATATGGTCATTTACATTAAATCCTATTCAATTTGTCACTGAGGTAAAGCTTCATGGGTTAGCACCACCGGCATTCATATACAGAATGATTTTCTAAAAATATATTCGGTCACTGGTCTAGAATCCAGTGTGTGCTGTCACTGCAATACAGGCAGCTCAAAAGGGCAATAAAACTAAGAGGTCATAAAAAATGAGCGAATGGGAAAAACTGGTTACGGAACACTAGCTGCAGTAAGCTAACACTTCATCGAAGAATTGGCCTGTAGAGATGCATTTTTTCTTTCAAACACAAACAACATCTTTAGGGGTTACTGTACATAGAAGACGATTGTGCACATGATATTTATCAATAGTCTGCAAATACACAGTCCTAAGGTCATTTCATGGTCATGGAAAACCAATCTGTGTCACTCTACCAGCCCAACCCACATCCTCACAGCACACTCCTGATATTTGAGAAAAGTGAGAGACCCACGGCAAACAATTTAAAGTAAACAATCTCTGGGTCTTGTGACATAAATGTATGTAGTAGATGACACCTGAGGATTTATGACATTGTCCTCAAACAGTAAATCAGGCCACTGGTCTGTGGTGGCTAAAACAAACAGCAGCACTCTATCAACAGGGCTATGGAATGCTATTGACACAGATGCTGTGGACACTGACAGATCGCAGGCAGGAACGCTGCCACAGCTCTTGGCAATGAGGAGTGTTGGCAGTCGCGAAAGGGCCCCACTGGGTGCGAACAGCGCTCTACCTGCTGCACGCTTCCTGTTATTGCGATACTGCACAGACTCTGGGGCCACTTTATGTTTGTTTTAGTCTTGAGTGTGAGCACGCTGGACCTCGAAAATGCTGCTTTCGATGACATGAGCTCAAACTGAAGTGATAGAACAAAACATGGCAGGGCTGTGTAAAAACTATATTTCCTGACATATTCCCACAAAGAAAGCCAACTCCAGCTCAATTTTTTTGTTTTTTTCAGATAATGATGCATGCTAATTGAGAGACAACTGAAAAAAGGCATCTTCAGTCCATGGTATGATGAGAAAAACTAACAAATTGAGGATTAAGTATCTGAAAATTACTGCTCACTGCTACTTTATGGCAAAGCAAATTTTATTTAAACCAACTACCATCCATGCATTTCCTTTTAACTACTCTCAGGAAAATGTAGCCCCCTTTTTTGATGAAGCATACACATTTAGAGAAATGTGGTTGTGGATTTGTATAACTTTGTATGTGATCCGAATTTTCCATCATGGGATAAAATAGGAATTGCCTGAGCTCTGTTTGGCTGGCAGTTAAATACATCATCTAACTAAAGTACAGGCTGGCTGGGAGCCACCGCCTTGTCCGGAGTCTGTTTAACCTCAAGTTTGGGGATGAAGCGGTGGATCAAATGGGCCACGGATTCCAGTGACATTATGCTACAGGCAGAGAACTCGGCAAAGTGTGAAACTACATTCTCCAAAGAAACCCTCTGTGTTGAAATGAAAAACAGTGCGGTGCAAAAAAATAACCCTATAAACTGAGGTTCACGGCTGGCTTACGGTGGGATATGTGTCTCAACTGTGTGACGTGTGTCCCGGTTTCAGCCACAGAATTGACACCAGACAAACATGTTGCCCCTGCTGACAATAGAATGGACAGGTCAGTGACTCCGAGCCTGACATGTGCCCCACATGAAGCCTGTTGCGTGGCCGGGGCATACACTGTCACTGCCTGTCTGTGTTGTCTCTGGGCACTGCCTCTGGGCTGTTGAACACATTGTCACAGTAATTGCTGTCATGCAGATTTGTCTTGCACATCATTAAAACTAATTGCCTCACATTCCATCCATTTCACAAATATGTGCAGCAATTATTACTTTGCGAGAGTAATAATAAAATGAGAATCCATTGGAAATAAAAGAGGAGAAATGGCAAACATTCCTGGCATTGCCACTTCAGCCTTAATTATGACTAAGACAGACTGGCCAAGTTTTGGGAGATTGTGTCCAGATCCAGTCATCTGAAAACAGGAGACGATTAGACTGTTGTTGGCAGCTTTGAACCTTCCAAAAAACATGCTGATCCTGAAGAATTAGTTAGGAAACACAATATTAATATGGAAGCGTTTTCTTTGGGCTTGGCTTAAATATCTTCATATTTAAGTGAGTCTGAGGTCTGTGTATCTCTTCTCCTTTCAGTCCTGTCAAACGTAAGCAGCGTAATGATAGTTTAAGAAGGTTTTTACTGCCTCAGTTACATTTCTAAAGAAATGCCTGGTGGCTATGGTTAATGCAAGTATCCATCCATCTACAAAGAGTATTCGCTTGGGGGTTAAACAATCACTTTTTAATATAAAAGACTATAAAAGCAAATTATTTCTATTGTCAAAGTTCTTGTTTGGATTTGAGGTGCTCACACAGTAATTTTGTACGTATATAAAAGTAACCCTAGGGTCTTTATTGAGGTTTTAATTCCTCTGGTGGGTTACGGTTACCCGTTATGAGCTTAGGTTAGCATTTGCATGTATATCTAGGGAAAATTGCCATTCTCGCCCCCCCCCCCCGATCTGGACTCTCATTTCCAACCTAGAGCTCATTTCCAGTCCATTACAATCCACTAGAGATTCCCCTTCCCCTCTCTCTGACTCAGAGTAACACAACCCATCAAATCTTTACAGTCCTTTCATTCAGCACGGGGCAATTTGAAACCAATATCGGACATAACTTAAACATGTAGAGAAATCTCTTCACTTTACACAGTTCAGCAGTGCCACCAGAGGTAACGACATTTTTGAAAATAATATTGATAATGAAAGCATAATCGCAATAATTTTTCATGGGTCGAAGCACTCTCTACAGGCTGAGCCCATTATGCAACATTATGAGATTTGGAGGCTGGGAGCAGCTCCGGAGATTATAATTTAGTCAAATATGACAAAAAGGCTTGACTAAAGGCCCTTTCAAACCCTGTAACCGAGAAACAGGAAGTTGGGAAATGAGACCAAAGGACAAAATGGCATTATGAAGCCTTCAAATGCGGTGATGCCTACAGTGTTTACAGAAGAGTCCAAATAAATGCCCTCCTGTAATGGTATTCTTGACTTTAGAACTTGAAAATTTGTGAAAGCTCAGAGTTCAAGAGTTGTGACGCATCACTGACATTTTCATAGATGTCAGAGGCCATGGAAGTACATCTGTTCCAAATGGATGATAAGTAGTGTATTGTAATTTTAGAATTATTGCATTTTAATCAGTAATTTTAAAGTTTTTCTGCGTAAAATGTTAATATTTCCAGCAGCCTCATCTTTCCCCTCTGTCATTAAGCAATTGCAATTTCCTGTATTATGTTACCTTTTGGCTAGCTAGCCAAACTGTTAGCTTTGGTGGCTTCAAGACGCCAGTTGCACCTAGCAATGCTGTTCTTGAACAACTTGAATGCATGCTATGCACACCTAACTAACTACTGCAGTGCAGCCATTTCTGAATCTATTCCCATGGATGAGCTCAGAATAAACACCACAGGTAGAATGTGTGTCTATACATGCATGTGGATGCAGTGTTACTGAGAGGCCACAGCCTCCACTTTGTTTGAAATAGGCTCTCAAAATTGTCACAACTTTGCATAAAACTGTACAAAACATCACAGACAAGTATAAAACTCTTGTGACAGAATACGTAGTCTGGTAAACCTCCTGTGATGACAGCAGGAGCCTCTCTTTTCTCTTTTCTCTTCTCACCACAAAAACCTGACAGATCTCATGAAATAGGTCAAGTGTTTAAGATTGTGGGAGGCAGCCGGGAGATACAAACATAAAAATTTGACTCTCAGACAGACTCACTATCCACTGAAGAAGTAAGAATTGGTCTATTGAGCAGTTACTACAAGAGCCTCTCAATGCTTCTTTACAACATGTGATTTCCACATGGTTGCCAGTGCAAATGCTGTCATATCGGGCTTGCCAAATGCTAACTTTGTCTGTCTACAACCAAACTGCTGTTACTGTAAATCTAAAGGTCAGAATCAAATTTCTCTGTTGTTCTAATCAGGACCAGAAGGGAGGAAGATGCTGACACTGTTTTACTGATCCCTTTTTTTCTCTCTCTGTGGTAAATCTAAGGTGCCTCTGACATAAATGCACATTTTTCAATCATACTGTGGTTTTTTTGGTCCAGTACAGTAGTTGGGGCTTTTTACTCTCTCATACTGACCCACCTCAACTCTGTGGGGGGGGGGTTTGTTAACCTATTGCTGACCTATGACACAGTGTACATTACTTTTAGCCACACTACACCGTGCCGCCACCGCACCCCTCAAACCCCAACATAGAGCTCCTAATGAGCCACATGCTGGGATGTTCTGTGGACGATATCTGGATCTGGGGGTGTGTGCCCGCAACTTGTAAAGCTGACTCTGTGAGACGTGGTGTTCCCCAAAAAGCCACAAACCAAATCCTCCTGAGGGATCACATCCCAACAGCTTCCATATGGTCTTTAAGCAGGAGGGTGCTATGATATATGGTTGGCTATTGGCTGCCCGAACAACACTGTGGCCTCACTGAGCGTGTGTGTGACTGAGGGAGAGGGGCACTTGTTGTTAATGTTACTTTATAAGTGTCAGTCAAGCCCAGTCTGGCTTTTCAGACCCACTGCCGAGAGATCTGCTTGAGCATGTCTACTCCTTTTTGCATTACGACAATGTGAAATAAAGAGAAGCGAATGTGTAATTGTACCTAAAATACTGTTAAGCTTTACAAAGCCCATTTTGTTCTACTGTTGTCATTATTTCTGTATTACAACAGCTCATCAACAAAGAAGTACAAATAAACAGAAAAGAGGTACAACAGGATGACGTGTCCAGACTCTGAGTAGTATCTCATTTTTACCACACTTTAGTCTATGGTAGCAATTAGAAAAACATGTGGTGCAGGAGGCCAAAACAGGACCCAATTGCAACCTACAAACAGACACACCAGCTGGAGTGGAGAAAGCAGCACTCCTGGTTCATGGAGACAAAGTAAGAGCGAGCTGTCCAACGTCTATGTTAATGATGGGTTTGGGGATGATGGGTTGTGTATTGATTACAGGATCCGTCTAATGGGCCATAACTCTCCACAGGGCTGCCAAGGGAGTGTTATACCCCTGAACTGTGAACTGTGCAACCCCCACAAATCCACACACACGACATATAAAGCTGAGGAGGGCTCTGTGGCTGTCTGTGTAGCGGTAATTTCAACTACGTCACTAGAAAACACCAGCCTTTTAAAAACCTTCTCCTGTTCTTGTAAAACAGAGGACGCTGCTCAGGAGGCTTGGTTTCTTCTAAGTGAGGTCTCCTATTTTTTCAACCATTAGCATAATAATCTTTTATTCTTTACTATCATTTTTTAATTTAAATGTCTAAATAGTGTAGAATAATTGTAAATTTCTGATTTCAATATTGATCATAAATGCATTTCTATCATATGAAGAAAATAATTCTACACTCTGCAGCTACTTAAATTGCATGTTTTAGGTTTATTTTCCACGGTGTACTGTTTCAACATATCAATAATAGTGCTGCTGAAAGACTCCAATGCATTCACCAGTGCTTTTGGTGTTCGGATGACTCTGTGGGAACACTGCATCATGTGCTAATGATGTCAAGCTGCATGTCATATACTATCTTATATGGGGGAAAAGCCATAAACCATTAACAGTGTAGTTCAAGCATTACAAACAAAGACATGTGACTAGTGCAGATAAGAGCAAATATCACAGTGCAACTGATGTGCAGCTGCCTCTGAGTCAACTTCTTGACGTTTAGCATGAGTTCTGATCTGAATGCAGGGGACAAACCATACTGTAGGACTGGGGAAAATACATGTGGCTGTTCTCATGTGTGTCAGGGAGGTTAACACAAAGCAAACTGAGATGGCTTGTATCTATAGGCTGAAGATGGTGAACCTTGATTATTGGGAACTGTTTTGGAGGTGAGAAAATGTTCACGCCTGTGTGTCCTTGATACTTAAACAGCTGCCTCGCACATGTTGTAGCAAAAAAAAAAAAAAAAAGGAGAACTAAATGTGTTCACACACGAGATCTGGTTTAAATCTGAAGAACAATTGTGATTAATAATTCAGCAAATACCTTAAAAAGTGTGGACTTTATTGTTTTGGTGAATAATGTTATTTCATTGA
>JAPZDT010000007.1:14273891-14284489 GCA_029814675.1 Acanthurus coeruleus | reverse complement strand
CTCATAATCCCTGTCAATCAGTCGTTTTAGATGTTAAATGGTTAAATGGTATGCTAGCAAGTGGACAAGGGGGATGGGATCAGGGCATGAACTTAAATTTATGGTCAATTAATCCTTTTTCTCTGGGTTTTATCATGGTTTAGGCTTAGGGCAGCTGAATACACATTGTATCATATGTATGCCTTGTGAACCAATTGGCTTAAATCTCCTATTGCTTGTAAAGCTTTCCTCATGAATTGGCCATACGATCCATTTCCCAAAGGCAAGAGGCTCTGTTATGACACACAAAGGAGATGTTTCTTTTATATCTCAGTGTCTGCAACCCAAGGAAAGCCTCTCAGATCCCTTTCTGATTATTATGTACACACTCATCCCTCCTGTATGCATCATGCTTTGTCCCTACATGAACAAACAAGACTGGATGCACGAGGGTTCATTTAACGAAAAGAAAAGGGTTTTAATATGGAAATAACATCATTCTGTTTGTAGTTTTGCAGAGCCTAAAAAATAGGAATTTGCAGTGAGAGAGGGCCATCAGAGAAACAGGTGTTTCTGATCACTGAGGAAAATTGCAAATGATCACCAGCCAAGGCTTCGGGTGAGCCACTACAATACTTGGCCACAGGCAACAGCACAAAAGTGGGGCACACACACATTAAAGTAGTCTGCAGCCACTCTCCCTGCTATAATTAAAATATACTGTAATGTGTAGTAATGGGAGGAAATGGTGATAGTGCACTGTTGCATTAGTCTCAAACAGTTCAAATGTAGTTCAGCCATATACATTTGCTCTCCATTATAAGCTGCTGCTATCACCGCAATAATCAGCACAGTGTTTAACCTTGGCTATTATTCCATGTCCTGCCATGACCCTGATGACAAAATACATATATTGCAGCAGGTCAGATTTAGTTGGAGTACAGCTCTTGCTTTCATCTGCAGGATGACAGTTTCATTAAACTGTCATTAACTATATCCAGGCAGCCTTGCAATGATATGGAGCAACAATTTGTAACCATTTTCTGTGGGTTATGTTACATCATCTGCTGGTTTTGCTTTACAGGAAGGGAAGTTCTGCTGAAGTGGGCCACCACCACTTTACAGTAAACCGCATGGGCTCTTACAGTAAAATAGGTCACACAAATTCCTTGAAAAGTACTGCTCATACAATGAAACTAGATGGCCCGAACAACTTGATTAGGTAAAACATTTTCATAGTAGAGCTCATGGCTGTCATTCTTACCCAGCAACTCGTCTTGTGCTGGCAGAGCTGGGCTTGCTGCTCTGCCTGCGGTTCACTTTGGTTCTGTGCTGCTGTTGGCTGGCCGGGTGTCTTGCGGTGCGCAACGCACCATCCCGCGGCGCAGACACGAGGTCTTCCCGGGAGGCGCCTGCTGCGGATATGTGCCTGCTATCCCCTTGGGATGCTGTGCCCCTGGGCAGGCGGACCAGAATCTCAGAGTGACTGGACCCAGGAGAGGTTTCAGCGAGTGGTCTGGAGGATGCACCGTCCTCTGGTCCCCTTGGAGACTGACCTCGTCTCTCCCTGGACTGCTGCTGGTCCCAGACCGCCCGACCTGCCCCTGCACCTTCTTTCCTGCCACCTGTTGTGTCCCTCTGGCTGTCACCGATTCGCACCAGTGCAAGAGTCAAAACCATTAAAAATGCAAATCCCGCACGGTCCATTTTGGGCATGCAAACTTTCAAAAACTACCGCGTAAAGGCGCAGATCGCGTGACGGATTTAGGGAGAGCCACTAAAATATAAGCAAATTTTAAAAATTCCCGAATAGGCTACACGAGCTCAGCAAGACTGCATCCTCTCCCATGAGTGAAAAAAGCCTGGATACCTCTTCATAATGCCCAGGTAAGACTTTGCGCAGAATGACTTCAGGTTGTCAAATCAGCACCTACTTCAGTCCAAAATAAAAAAAAAAACAACTAAAGCTTCTCTCCTTCCAGAGTGGAAACAAATGTTATTTTAAGCAAACATTAATCCATCTGTTTTAGTTTATGTTAAACAAGGGAAGAGGCGCAAAACAGCAGCACGCTGGCTCCTGGGCTGCTGAAGCTGGTCTCCTACTCCAAGTGAGAGAGTTTGAATCGTGCTCCCATGAATATCACCACCTCCTTGGATCTGAAGTCACCGGGAATTTTTGTAGGGATTGCATGCGCTTTGCAAGAAGAAACTCCCCCTTGCCGGCTGTATTGTTGCTTCACTCACGGCACCGCTCGGTCCATGTGCCCACACGCACTTTCTCTGCCAAACTACATCATGTTTCTGTGTCTTTTTCTGTGTATCCAACGAACAAGACTACTGGAATGATCCTGAATGCAGCTGCATTAACAGTTACTTTCAGTTTGAATTTGAAATGACAAACTGCATAAAAATTTAGAAACCAGATGTTTTTCTTTGCACTTGGATTAGATTGGTTAACTAAATGCAGCCTCTTTCATGATGATTTGAATTAATTGAGTGTAAGGCTTACTATTTAATCTTATTACAATACCACAACACAGTGAAAAACACTTTGATTTCAGAGCACAATGCTGCAGCTCCACTTCTGTAGATGACAACATGTAATGCATTTTGCTGGCCTACCGACTTGTTTTTAGCAGTAAAAATGTATAGGAAGCACACAGCTCAGGCTAAGAAATCTTGGAAAACTGGTCAGGTTATGTAACAAATCACATTCATCTCCCCCTTCTCATCCATGCTGCATCATCACTTTCCCTCTGACAGTCTGGAAACAACACATTTCTCTTCTCCCATAAGATCTAAAACAACCCAGATAGAGTTGGCTCCCTCCTCTCATTCAACCACAAAGATGCACGTCTGTCTCTCTCGTGAGTGGTCCCTGAGCACCATTACCACTCAAAGGACTGCGATCCAAAACACACAGCAGCAGAGGAAGGCTGCTAGTCTGCCCATTCATTCTGCTTTCCCCCATAGCTGAGCTTTACAGACCTCTGAAGAGGGAATTTTTACAAGGAAAACACTTTAGGAAACAATTCCTGAATGAACACTGAAGAGACAGAGGTGTTTTCTTCTGGGATCTTTAGGGAAACATCACGTCTGTGTGCAGACTTAGGCAAAGCACCTCAGCTGATTACGGCTCCTCTTGCAACCCATGGGAAATCTAATTAGAGAAGGACGCTGCATTTGTCTTATGACTGTCCAACAGTCTCTCTCCACCCCCCCAGGCATGTTGCCTGGCTGGTGTCGATGTCGTAGATCATGGCCAGTTGCCCCCAGCGTCCTTGAAGGTGACCAGGTCGTGCACTGACAAAGCCATGAGTGCTATTTGCTGGGCGACCTGTGTGAGTGAGCAGCTGACTGAGGCTCAGCTGTTTCTGCACCGTAGTTTCAATCCCTGTCTTAATCTCTTTCTCTATCATGTTATAAGCTTTGTGTTGTGTTTGATCAGAGCACTTCTTTTCAATCTTTTTTGCCAGATATGCTATTACAGCCCAGTCAGATAAACTCCAGTTCGACACCTTATGTCATGTTCCAGATATATTCATGTTGTTAAACCTTATTAATAAAATAAAATAAAAATGGATATTTTTGCTATGATAATTTCCCACTATTTGGCAATATGGTCAAGTTTCACAGTTTCAAACGTTTTACTAATAGGCGACTATTTTAGGGGCAGAAATTAGACATTTAATTAGGGCTAATTACTTCCAATGGTTAATTTCCCTAGCCAACTATTTTACTGTTTAATTATTATCCTGCTTTTGTTAAGTTCGTTTAGACCTTTATTACTTGCCCTTATTAGTTCTGACATACTCAAATGTGACACCTAGTGTTTAGGTTTAACAGCTGACTTGCTATGTTGATATATATTTTTAAATAAACTGTTACATAACTGCAGAAATAGCCTGGCCTGCCCCATGGGGCACAAGTAGCCCGCCCTTAGTTGAGATCACTTAAGATCTATGGAGTTGCTATCCATGTTATGAAACTTGGCTTTAATGTGGCCCAATATTATACAATTTGCAGCATCTGGAGGAACTCTAGGATAAATACCAGGAGGATGTCTCTGGCCATGACCGACGCTTCTACACAAAGAGTCCTTTGAAAACTCTGGCATGACAACGAAGCCACTCCTATCATCTTTCAAACGCAGAGCAGAAATATAACTGAATTACACTGCATGGTTTCTTACAAAGCTCAGCATAGTCATAGTAACAATAACAATTTCCAAGTCTTGTAATTACACTGATACAAACAACTCGTATTCATGTGTGTGTTTGAAAAAAGAAAGCTCAGCATAGATTTTGGTTGTCTCCAGACTACTTTGTGCTTTTAATTGCTTCATTTCCTCAATGGTTTTCAGTACATAACCGAAAGGAAAATGTTTTGAAACTACTAAAAACCACTGAATGTGATGTCCTTCAATGGATTCTATCAATGGGAACAAACTTGACGTGTTTACCTGTCACCATCCCAAGAGGGACACATTTGCATCCGAGTTGAAAGTGATTGCCTTGTCACTGTTGAGTGAGCGAAGGGTCAGAGTTCAAGTGTACCCATTAGAAAGCCAAACAGTATCATTACACCCAGAATGTAGGACTCTCATTATGAGCAAGTATCAACAGCGTATTCTTAGCCTCGCCTGCAGAATTTTAAGTGATCCATGTGAATCGGTCTCTGTGATGACTTTGAATGGAGAGCAACAACAAGGCACGTCAATCTCCTCACCAGCTACCTTTTGCTATTTGCATCAAAGCCCTCAGCTCTCCTTCCTCTTTGCCCAGGAGCTAACATAATACTGACATTGTTCAAACTGGGCAGCAGTGGGGACATGGGGGAAAACGTGGAAAAGGGAGGTACGTCTTGGCAGAGAATAGCTTCATAAAAGCAGAAATTATGTGCTTTATTAATGTAGGTTTTTTTTCATTGAACATGACAGCTTTTCCTGAGAAGGAATAATACAGAAGACCTCCATGGTGCTTTGTGGCAGACTGAGCAGTGTACATAAAACAGGCATTCACGCAACAAGAGGAAACAGTCGAAGATAGAGAGGGATAAATGTAATATGCTTATAGGCCAAGGACTACAGGGTCTTTCCCAGCATGTATGAATGAGGTGCTGTCAGCTGGGTATTAGAAGTAGGTCACATGGGCGTTATTTAAGACAGGCACTGTGCCTTTCATGATATTCATACTTGTTTTTTTTATATTTTAACAAGTGCTTTGAGTGCTGGCTCGGAAAAACTGAGAATCGTACGTACCAGCAAGCTCATACTGTACATACATGCAAGCCACGCACTGCATTACTATAACTTACTGAAGACAAAGGGAAAACATCATCTTGATCCAAACTTTAGAAATAGCAGAGCAGTCCAGAAATGTGCTAAAGTCGGACAGACTTTAGCACCATTGGCTGTGTGTCTGATGCACGTCATAGCACTGGCAATACGTCCACCCTGCATGACTTCACGGCTGAATGATCGGCTCATTCATTTATGGGTGTGAGTTGTGAAGTTAACAAAGGCTTTAAGCTGCGTGGGATGTCAGGCGCTATGAGAAATCATCAAGAAAACTGTAACAAAGATTAGATTAAGTACTTCCCTTTTACAAATCACCCTTTTCCTTTTCTAAAAAACCTTACCAAGGAACAAGCAGTTTTGCTTTTGATACTGAAATCATTATACGTCATGCAAGTATATAAGGGCCCAGTATACAATCTGTCATGTGGATGGACTCGCAGCAGTAGAATAACGAACTAGATGCCAACTGCAACAAATGAAATCAGGCCTCATGTCCGGCATCATGCTGGAGAAACAAAAATGGCACTAAATTCATGGTTCTATATTTTGGGTTTAGCTGATATACGGTAAGAGTTGGTGAGAACTATCAGCATGTTTCTGTAAGATTTAAGATGAGGTTGAAGGATAGTTTTCTGCCTGACTTAAAGGGGGCAGAGCTCATAAGCTTCCTCGTCTGGTTCCTGATGTTTATGGTTAGTCAGCAGGAGCTCATAGGACAGATGGATGTGTTTTCTGCTGGTGTAATAAACTGTGTAGCGGACGAGGACATTGCAACCACTCCTGTTATCCACTGGCACATGAACGCCCACGGAGCTGGCGCCCTGAACAGCTCTGTTCCCTGTATGTTAGGGTGGATGCCGGTTCTTGAGACAGGAATTTATAAAGATAGACAGAGAGGCAGATGCTGCCCTCCCGCTTCCATCTAAGGGCTAAATATGCAGTTTTCTCAATTGTTACGTTGTATTAGGGTCAGTTAACTGAGAAAACCATCTCTGCTATTCGAAATGTGACTCACGGAGCTGCATTTTAATCAAGAAATCTGATCATGGCTGTCTGTTTCTCCCCCTGTTTAGCCAAAAGTAAAATTTGTAGGCACAAGGGAGCTGGTTCAGACAGAAGCAGAAAGAAAAAGATTCCTGTGGATTTATTAGAATTTATGGGTCCAGTTTATCACTTTAAAATTGCTTAATTGATGGCAGTCTTGGTGAGCATTTGAAATATGCACTGGCTAATGTTTGCCACTCTGGTCAGTTGAAGAAAAAACCTACTGCTTAATTCTGTAAATCCTCCACTTCGGCCTTGAATTCTGCGGTGTAGCCCGTCTGTCTCTTGAAGTTTGATTTAGAAGTGCCTCCTTTGAACAATAAACAGAATGATGTCACGCTACTGCATGATAGATGCCACTGAAGCCGTTTCAAAGGGAGGATCGTGATGGCAGCCAATTAAGTCAAATAAGAGCTTGCCATGACTTTCCAGCAAACATACATTTTCCGAAAGATGTGGGGCCTTCCAGTCATTAGTCATATGTGGCTTAAAACATTCAAAATTCACATGAAATCAATCACTGCATAAATCAATACTGGCAGTAATGTCTAAATAAGTGTGGGGGTGAAGATTGTGCCCTCTCGACATGCATTCTTGTCAATTTTTAGTGTTTAGTCATCATGTTTTCTTTGGCTCTCGGAATAATTGACAAAAGCAAAAGCAGAGGGAGGGGTTAATTTGTGTGATAGATCATCCTGGCTTTTCCACTCAGAGCTTTCTTCCTCCTTACCCCCATTTTTCTATCCCCTCCCTTCCAATTTTCCTGGCCCCCTCTACCTCGATTCAGCGTGCCTCCCTAGCTGCTGGCCTCGGCCCCGTGGGCTCTCCTCCTTCTGGTCCTCCTGTCTGTCACCTGGCCACAAGGCCCGCTGGACCGGCTCAGCTGTTATTTGTCCCAATTGGGTGATAGATGGTGGCGTGCCTCGCCCCCTCAGACTCCATCCGGGTTGTTTCACAGCGTCTCCACCAACCGACCATGGAAAATCAAGGTCAAGCATTTTCCACATTAGCAGCTTAGAAATGGATATCTGCTCCAAATACCCTACATCTCCCCTCCTACCACAGGAGAGAAAATGCTCCACACACTTATCTCACAGAAGTACTAACTGATGGCTCTATTCAACACAGTTTCATAACAGACAGGGGCAATATTAGATGGGATGTTTTAGAAATTGGGGCAAAGGTGAGACAGGCACCTCTGAGTTCATGCCAACTGTCTGGCACCAAACTGCCAATGACTTTCCGGTAGTTAACCGTCTAAATCCGGTGTGAGCAATTTTCAGACATGAAACTGCTGCAGTAAAGAGCAGAGGGGATTGCTGAAACCTCTCTGGTCATACTGTAAAACAAACTCTCAATTTTTTCACCAAGTCGAGAGGCTTCAGGGGGTTCTGTTTCCTCTTTGTATATCTAACTTTAATGAGTGTCGTGCAGATCTTATAAAAGTGGTTTTTATTTTTGAACCAGGGCCTGTAAAAATACTATTCACACTCACACTTAGAGTGTTACATGCCTTAAACCTTTGCCTTTTAATCCTAATGCATCTGCTTCAATGTCTGCTATATTTCACTCCAGGAAGTTCGGTGAAAGTGGAAGTTTTGTGTGTTCTTGCTTGTCTAGACTTACGAAATTACATAAGGGTTTCCTAGAACAAACAGTTGTGGCACAAACACTGCGATTGTCTTGAACTGAAAAACAGCTTTTTTTAATCTTACTCCTAATCCGCCCACTCAACAGTCTGACCGCACGCGGGATCGAGGATAGATTTAGCAAAACGTCCGTTGTTTTGATATTAGACTGCAGTCTGTTGAGTAATGCAGGTTAAGGTTTGTTTACCCTTACTGCTGGGAATGGATGATGCATACACCACATTAGCTGGTTGACTCACTGATGACACGTGCCTTCTAGCCTCCGACCTGACAGCACATCAATTTGGTATGGTGCTCAGTTCGGGCCAAACTAATTGCTCGCTGTGTTTCAAGCAGCGCTCTCCTTCCCATAAGTAGCGTCCAGTTTCATGTTCATGTTTGACGGCTGCTGGTGCCGCTGGAAGGGCCTCATGCTTGGTTAGCTGTGAGCAGAGAATCATGTGCTTTCTCCTCAGCAACAGTTAGGTGAATGAAAAATCTTCTTCACTGCCCCCAATTAACAGTGAAGGTCGAGCGCCAGAAAGTTATGATGCGATTTAACCCCCCGCATGAGGTCAATTTGACCTGAATAGCTTCCTATTAAGCATGATAAATTTGTTATTTTTCAATCCATTAAACCTTTTCCCCATAGTCCATTTAGTCAGGACAAACCACTGGCCTGCGGTAACCTACGTTTCGTTTACGGCAAGCATGCCTCAAGAAAAACGGGATGACACAACAATTAGCTGAAATGACTTCAAAGTGTTTTCTGCCACAAGCTTTCGCTAATTATCAGTCACCAGTGTTGGGAGGGGATCCCTCCAGTGTGAGGGTCAATAGGGTAACATCAACAGCAGCATATAACAAAGACTAAACTTCAGTCCAGCCGGTACGACGGCCATCAATGACGCCTTGTTTTGACCATGGGATGGGACTAAGGGGAAGAATGGGCGTGAGGAAGCCTCTCTGACTGCACTGACCTGTCTACCAAAGCCCCCTGGGCAGACAGACACCAAGGCCTCCAACAGATGTCTTGGAAAACTGCCTCATTCATCATGGCACTTATGTGGAATCTCTTTGAACTGCTTTTTTTATTTTTTAGTTGGTGTCGAACTCGTCTTAGCCAGCACGACAGATGTTCAATAAAACAGATTCTAGCCATAGACAGACGTAGACAGACGTGGACGGATAGAGATACACAGATAAGTAGATTATTCAGAATAGGGTTTCCACGTCTGTTAAGTAGGCCTTAGTTCTGAATGTCCTCCGTCACTGCCCAGCTCGTAAATCACACCCCTGAGGGAGCTGTTGAGTCGGACGTGTTATTGTGCAACATTGACTACAAGCCCACAACACACTCATCTTTGTCTTGTGTTCACATAAACATACACACACGCATATACACAAACATAAGTTGGCATGTTCACAATGGAGTGTGAAGTCATGGCATGGTTGTAAGATCTCATGTCAGCCCATGTGGAACTGCATTTCCCTCACACTCTCCATGCAGCCGCAGTGGGGTTTAAACTGCCCCAGGCTAAGATGACAAAATGACAAAGGCTAAACCAAAAACATTTGTGGTGTCAATAAAACTATTTCCCCCATCAGCTCACAAAATAAATTTCTGCAAAAATAAAACTCAGAGGACGAACCGCAGAATTTATTCAGCGGACTGTCTTTTGTTAACATTCCAGTTCACTGTAATGTAAAAGTGTTTATATGACTACCCCAGCCTGCCGGTACAGCTGAGTTTTATACTTGAGCGCTCCGTAGGGAGCAGGAAGAGAGGCCCCGTGTGTCCAGAGCCCCGTCTCCTGAGCAGCACTAAGCACTCAGCAGGCTTCAAGGGCGAATGTTCATTAGGGAGCCAAGTTTTAATAAGCCCGCAGACAGACATGCTGCTAAACAGCCTCAAGTGCCAGAAGAGGTGAGTTTACTTATCCTGCTGATCCTCGTGACTTCACATGGCATCATGAGCAACGCATCTCCATTGATGACCCAGTGGTCACCTACTGCACATCATTTACCATCAGGTCAGGGAGTTAATATGAGATGAATACTTCAGTTTATGGAGCTGGTGTTGGATGGATACAAATGAACTTATGCTAAGTCACACAATGTATATTATAATTCAACCTTTATTAATCTAGTGAAAGTTAAACAAAACTTGTGCAGTATGAGCTTTCACTTGCTTGGTGGGGGTTATTAGTAATCCTAGAGTCTAGGTTAGGACTAAATGCCCTGCACACCAGCACCTAAGCATGGAAGGTGTTCATTATTCACTTCATTGATTACTTTCCCAGTAGTTTCCCAGTTTTCAAGTTATCAGATACAAAACAGCAATCAGGCTCTTATGTTCTCATCAGTAGCAAAGGAAGTTTTCTGACCGGTCATACAGGTAAAACTCTGAAATTTAAAATTTGACTAAAATGCACTACACGTAATTACTACTGTTAGATGTCCAATCCAGTCCTATCCAACAATAAAAAACAAAGGACATGATGTGAGGTAGCTGAGGTCATGGGATTTGTTTGTTTCATTGAGAAACAGCCTCCATTGCAGATGAAATTTTATTTAACTAACTGAGGAAATATTAATTGAAATGTTCATGGCCGAATCAATTAAATTATATAGTCAATTTAAGTTTT
>JAPZDT010000007.1:13773484-13785460 GCA_029814675.1 Acanthurus coeruleus | reverse complement strand
GTACACTTACCCGGCTTTTGCCCTCTTTACTTTAGAGACTTTCTTCTTCGGCATAACTGTTGTCTTAGTTTTATCGAAATGCTACACAAATCAGTCCGTTGCTGCTTGAAGAAGAGGAAGTTGGATGGTAAATATCCCTGTATTTCTACAGTTTGGCTAACTGTAACGGTAGCAAGCTCTCGAGCAACCTGCTGTGGATGTTTGTGTAGCACTGTTGCCATGACGCTGTAACCGGAAAAGGTCTAATTTCTCTGCTACAGGACCTTTGGTACCCCATGTACATCTATATTACATTAAGTACACATAACCTCATTCGAGCTCCTTTGCCAGACATTGTATGAAAATTCTGATATGGCATTTGAGCATGTTTATGTCTGAAATACATTTTTAATGTCTGTAAAAAGTACAGCTTACTATGGTTAGCCATGACATCAAGTGCGTAAATATAGACAGACAGTGCAAGTAATGCAGTCCCACTATTGCCCCTGGGGTGTGGGGGCGTACAGAGCCGCCCTTCAGCAATGAGTTTGGTGGAAAACAGGCCCTTGCATGTGATACTAATTGCCACTTCAGTCATGACTTTCAAAACAACAGACAATAGAACAGGAGTAGAGGGTAGCAAAGCTAAATTGTATTAAACGAGACTAAATTTGATCACTGTGCCTTTTTTGTCAACAGTTCTCAGCATACAAAGACCTGCCTCATATCAGCAATGCAGCAGTTTCATCAGTATCTGCGCTGCCCTCAGCAGTGTTTCAACAACCATGCAGCAGATAAGTTTGGGCCCATCATACTTGCATACACTGGGACCCATTGTAACTACATTACACTACTACATGAAGTCCTTAGAAATTTTAATTTAGTCACCTTAAAACACAATAGAAACATAATTACTTGTAGACTGATAGACTGATATTGAAACTGCAGCATTACAGCAGCCAAGTGACACATGTATCATAAAACAAAACAACATAAGGACACAGAAAGGTACATAAATATGATATTACAAAAACAATAGAAACCCAAAACTAAACTTACTCTAAAACTATGATCATATTCTGACAGCAATTGCCTGGGGATATTTCTAACATGGTTCGTGCAAGTCTGTTGTATACTGTGTTGTTTTGTATTAAAAAAGCAAGGTGCTTTGATTAATTGTATCGATGAGTGTTGAAAATAATTGTTAATATATAGATTGGCTTCAGAGGGTTATGTGCAAGTATTTAAAATACAGGAATGTTTATACAGATAAGAAAGATGCAGAGATCAACAGTAAGATACCATATGATAATGATAATCATAAATATTGTGGGAAAAAGATGACTGCACAAAGATTTGATGGTATCTTTAATAACAAAATAAATGCATCACCTATATTCTTTGCATTCTTACATTGTGATATTAAGTGTTGTCTTTTCCAGTTTTAAAGACTGCATTACAGTAAAGTGATGTATTTTTCTGAACCGAACAGACTGCTCTAGCTGTTCTAATATTTGTCTTTATCCTGAGTCATTATGTCCACACTGTGTCCACATTATTAATCAAAATGACATTATATTTGTGTTTTGTGTATGCACCAGTAGTTGTCTCTACAATACTGTCACAAAATTTATATTGAGGTACTTATTCAAAAGCCTTGTGATATTTCATTTTGTTTATTCAAAATTATGATCACAGAATAATATCAGAACACTGTTGGAATTGGTCATGCAGTCATGCATTTATCAAGTTTATCTCAATCTGTAAAATTGCCAATAGCTGAATGTGACCATGGCAATTACATTTATTCACAATCAGTTATTGGTTCAGTAATTTTTGGTTGTATTTTTTGTTTCATATATAAATCCTTTTGCAAGAGACCACTTGTGAGCCTCTGTGTAAATAAATGTTTTAAGTAATACACCAGTTTTGAATAGAGTTATGAGATTTGGTCTGTGCCAGAACAGTGTTTGTTCTGCTCAACAGCCTCTAAAGTGATACAGAATAACTGGGCTCGTCACATGTCTTAAAATTACAATCTTCTATTGCTGGCCTCTATCAAACAAGATCTGTTTACACATACCACATGATGACATGAGATACGTTTGGCTCGTGTCAGCAGTATTGTCCATGTTGTCTTGAAAAGATCCATGTGTTGCTCCCTGCCCATCCCCACTGTTGTTTTTTGCTGGATATGGGAAAACCACTAAAAACAACATAAACGCAGTTGGCTTACATCTTCGAAGAACCTCATCCAAAAGAAACAATGTAAAGTTAGAGCAGGTCATAATTCCAGCTCTAAACCACTGAATTATCTCCATTATCTTGTTTAGCTTTCCACAGGAGCCTGAGAATGTCCAGTGCAGATTATTCATCAAACAAAAAAGTAGATATCGCAAAAGTGTTGGGTGTAGCCACTGTTAACTGAATCATATAGGGTCGCTCTCTGCTCTGGCATCATGAACACAGTTTGAAGACTAAATTTAAAGGTAATTACTATGACAGTGAGGAGAGAAAACTGAAATAACCCTGAGCTTTTCAAAGCTGTCATTATCATTGGAATTGTAATGACAAGGTTTGGGTCTCTTCAATGGACTTTTTGGGGTAGGACACCCACAAACATGACATTCCTGAGGGCAACATTCAGCATATTAATGATATATTGCACAGACAGATTACAAAGCTGGGGTCCCTTCTCATGCTTTACAGTTCCAGTTAACTTGAAACAGAATACCATAAGTTGTATTGAAACTACCTCTTCTTTAAAACATTGTAATGTGCAGTGTCATGCTATAGAGGAGACTTTAGACACAGTTTATATTATAGCTTTGCATATTTGAATGACATCCTAGCATGATTTGGCAGCCTTCAGATTTTTCACAAGATATTATTCTGTTTGTTGTATGTTTATTTGGAGTGAATATTTTAAAAAATTATTTTTTAAAATCTAAATGTGTGTGACAAGTTGCTTGAAGGGAACTTCCTACTACATCAGATTACAATGATAATAAAAGAACGTAGGTGTGTGTTTCAAGCAAAAACATATGATTCATGCATCAGATGGCCTAAGGTGTATTGCAGCTGTCCAAACACTGAAAGATACCCATAAGAATTGCTACATAAACCACAGGATGTGTCTGAACAGTAACAGCAAGAAAATATTTAACAATGATTTCAAAATGAAAGCAAACCAGACAAAACATGACATTTTTAATTCTAATTGGACGCCTTTATCCAGGGTTTATGAGTCACATTATCACACTGTTAACATGCAACCAAGACATCTATGGGCACAAGTCAGCGAGAGGTCCTGCACATGTATGCTTTGATAGGGGCGAACGACCATTCTGGTGAGCCACAGGATTGAAAGAAGTAGCCACAGTATTTAGAAAAAAGGAAGGAGGAAAGAAAGTCCAATATTTTTAGTCCAAATTACAACGTTGGAACAGTGCTTTGCACAGTCGAGTGTCCTGGGAGTGGAATGGCATGATGGGTGAAACCTGGTGCCAAGCCCCACCCTCCCCACATTGTCCTCTTGGTGGACTTCCCGCACTCTCATGTGCCCATCTACAGGACCTCTGCCCTTCCCTTACCCTCCTCGCTGAGCTGGCCAACAGCTCATTTTGTGCCTCAGTCGCCCTCTGTATGAGGTGAAGTGAAACAGTCTCATTTGAGCACATGTCAAGCCAGGGTTGGGGCAGGGTCAGTTCCTCAGGAATGCCTCAATTGCTGGACTACCAGCGCCTTCTGTTTCAGATCTCAGTCCTTTTTTCTGTTGATACAAAGTGGGTGGAAAATATCACAGCTGGTTACAAATCTCAGTTCATGTAAGGTCTCTGAGTCTGTCTCTGTGCTCCACTGCTGTGGGATACCCTTGATGCCTCTGCATCCCGCACTCTGAACATTACATGAGAATGCATTAGCTGATACACTACAGCATGGCTTGTGATGCCATGCCAGCCACCCACCTAAAGTAGAGAAACAGCCACTCATGCTTTTCATGCATTCTCTCGTGAAACGTGCCCTGCTGCCCAAATATTTTTCCCTTGGAAAGCTTGTGGTTAACACAGGGATGAGTGGGAGTGAGATGATTGCTAACATTCTTTTAACTTTAATGCCAGCTGGAGTGCAGGTCACATTTGCATTTTTAAGGTTGGTGAAAGGGTTGCATTAGGTTTAATGTGGTGATTATTGTTGGATCATGATGAGGAGGTTAAAGGAATGTTTTCAATTCATGAATGATTCATTTTAGCTACTGAACGTGATTTAGTAGAGGTATGCATACCTAATAAAACAAACCAAAATCCCTTTGACCTACAGTATATATTGAAATGGGTCTGGAATAGGAGTTGGAGTTTGTTTAATATATAACAGAAGAGTACCAAGTTAAAACAAGTAAAACTAATCACTACTGTCTTGGTAAAAAGAAAATTAAATTATTTAAGTGTCTACTTTTCTAAATTTGTAATTATTAATTAAAAAAAAAACTTTACAGATGTGCCTTCATAACTACCTAATAGGAACTTGCATCACACTCGAGCACTGGTGAAGTTGTGAGAGTCCAAAGAGTTGCAGGGTGAAGGAATTTTTGAGGCAAGTTACTATGTAAGTCTTAAATGCACCTATAAAAAGTATTTTAAAACCATTTCGTTTGGGCTTTTTCACTGTGAGCCATTCATTTTGACTTCTTCATAAACCCCTTTCTCTTTTCGCAAGGGATTTTTTTGGCTCCAGAATAACCAGTAAAGATGAGGAGGGGAAAAACATGACCAAAAATAATCCTTGTCCTCCTCCTTCCAAGAAAAAAAAGAAAAGAAAAGGAAATGCTGTTGGTAGGCAGGTAGTTGGTCCCTGGCTCAGCTCACAGGAGGGGGGACTCCTGTTGGAGTTGGGATGGACTGTCACAGGATTGGTGGATGGCTGCTCTCGCTATGGCCCAAAGCCAAGCCCTTATGTCTTATATACAGTAAACAGATGACCGGACAGTCCTGAGTGTGCATCGCATCCACTCTGCCTCTCTCCATCTTCTCTCCGTGGCCCCTGTCAATCTCTCACTCCATCATCCACCGGCTCTTCCTTTTCCTCTGCTTCACTTTCTTGACTTTAACTCTTCTCCTCGGCCGTGAAAACAATGGCAGCGCCGAACTTGCTTCTCACTCTCTCCGTGTGGCTTCTGGCTGGGAGCCTCTTAACGGAGGCAACTTACTACCGGCACCACCGCTACGTCCCCCACTTTTACCGCTACCGGGAGCACTCCGCCAACACGGAAAACCTCCTCCCTGATGTCTCCAACCCGAAGCCCGAAGTTGTGCAGCCCGGCGTGCCGACCTACCCCGTGATCCCCGAGGTATTTCACCCAGTACCCGAGGTCATCCACCCCTTACCGGAGGCTATCCACCCGGTGCCCGAAGTCGTGCACCCTGCACCTGAGCCTTACCACCCATCGGAAGTCTACCAGCCGGTGGCTGAAGCCTCCTCCCCTGTCAACATGAACCGAATTTTCTACGGGATCATGTTTGATGCAGGGAGCACAGGCAGCAGGATCCACATCTACAAGTTTATCCAGAAAGACCCTGGTGAGCGCACGCGTCTCTCTCTGCCTCTCTCTCTCTTTCTCTCTCTCTCTCTGTAAACCAATAGTAAGACTGTGCACATGCCGCTGGCTCCCACTCTGTCTGCCTGCTGTTAGGTCATTCACTGTGTGGTGTAAGGACAAACATGCACCAGCATGGTGAATGGGCAATACAGCTTTTTAAAGAAGCTGAGTTGGACTTTTAATTTGCCTGTCTGACTCGAGTGTGTAGGAAATAGACCAAAACTGAATCAGAATGTAGGTGAGGTGCTGCAGTCTAAATATCATGAGCTGTAAAAGAAAAGCCATGCAATTACACATACTGGAGTTTCTATTTTATTCACATAATATCATACACTGTGCTGTGCTTTGGTTATGATTTGACCTGTTCACTGACTTTGTTGTAGTTGAGCTGCCAGTCCTGGACAATGAAATTTACCATGCAGTAAAACCTGGACTGTCTGCTTATAAGGACAACCCAGAGGAGGTATGTGTGTCTGTTTACACCATCACTTGTTATGAATTATCAGGTGTATCAGGGAGTTGTTCAAGTTCCGCAAATTGCCAAACCACTGGGATTTTCTTTGGGTTGGGTTCATGAGATGTAAACACTGTATAATTTAAAAAAATACCTCCTTGTGATGATGTCACTGTTGCCCCCCCATCTGCTGTATTTACCTACCTTTGAGTTACATGTTTTTTAAAGCCTTTGATTGCCAATTAAATTTTTTAGCTCAATCATGAGATATCTCTTCTGATGACTGTACTGCCTCCTCTACAGGGTGGCAACACCATCCGGCAGTTGCTGAAGATTGCAAAGAAAGCAGTTCCAGAGGGGGACTGGAGGAGTACTCCTGTTATCCTGAAGGCTACAGCAGGTCTGCGCCTGCTCCCTGAAGACAAGGCCAATGCTCTTCTGAAGGAGGTGAGGCACATTTTCTCTCTGCCCTCAGACAGTTTGGCACAAACACCACCCGCCCCGCCAGGGAGCGGGATGAGAAACCACTAAGTACTTACAAGTGTCACTGAAAAAAAAGGCAGCAAGTCTGCCCATTTGGTGGCCGTCATGTTGCAAAAAAACAGCTGTTGTGGGATTGTGTGGAGTAACCATATTTGTCATTTAAAGTATTAAACCCAGGCAACTGTTCCAGCCATGCTTGTGGTTATCTGTCACTCTGAAACAGAACAGATACAGTTTGTCATCTGGTGCCTAAATGTTAACAGCAGCAGAATTTTTGAGCATTTAGTCTTCTCTGGTATTACTGTATTGGCTTAACACATGTTTATTAGATAATTGTATAAATTAATGGCATTAATTTTATTTCACAGGTGCAAAAGGTGTTTGATGAATCCCCTTTCTTTGTGCCGAACAACGGTGTTTCCATCATGAATGGAGCAAATGAAGGTAGGTTAATTTTTAAATGCCCTATAACCAATATCCTTTATATAAGTACACAAAACATATGTCTATGAGGTTAGTAGTTACAATTTTTGTCAGAGATATTGTCTGATCAGGTGTTTTTACTGCCTCATTTACTGGCCATGTACCAAACAAAGCTGCTCTCGTAATTCTTTTACAAGAGGTCTGTTACTACCTCATCAGACGAATTAATATGCCAGCGTGAGTTGCCGCCCCACGCCCAATAATTTAGTGCGATCCTCCACATCACTCGTTAAGACACCCTCACGATGTTATGTTTCATCATACTGTATGTGCCATTCATTATCCACATTTTATGAGCGCAATAACTTGACATCTGAGACAATTGTAATTACCTGGGCTGGTCTGCAATCCTGTGTGTCAGTTACTCCAACTCTGCTATTTTAATATCAGCTTCATGAGGGAGAGTTGGACTGAAACTTATCCTCAGTTTATTATAGTGTTCCAGCACATTCAAATGTGAACTAATGCAGACATTTTCACCCATGTGCTGTTTTAGGAGTCCTTGCCTGGGTCACAGTGAACTTCCTTACAGGTAAGACATTGCTTGTGTTTTGCTATGGTGGTGTTAGCGGTCAGGAGGCTCATATCTGAGGCTCCAGTGTACACAGAGGCATGGCAGTGAAAGACTCTTGTCTCCTGTCTGAGGTTATGAGTTTGAATCACTGGCCCCAAACTGGTTGCAAAAACAAGCAATATTTCCTTGTTTTTTTTCACACTGCTGTGGCGCCATCAAATTTATTCTAACCAACAATGTAAAGCTTCAAACCAAAAGGGAATTTCCCCTCTTGGTGGGGGAAGAAATTATCTGTAGGCATCAGTCTGACACTAGAAGTTGTAAAAAAAATTAATTCAAACTGAAATTGGAGAAAAATCTACAAGAGTACAGAGTAAACTTTGTTGCACGGATGATGGATAGCATCCCAAGTTTCCTTACAAAATGGGATGTGTCTATTTCTTCATAGGTCACCTGTATTCCAACACAAGGAGGACGGTGGGCATCCTGGACTTAGGTGGAGGATCTACTCAGATTACATTCCTTCCCAAGTCAAAGGTAGATTAAATATTTAATGTGGTAAATAAATCTTTTTAAAAAAATGTTCTTACCAAAAACACATTCATAAATGTTTGTTGTTTATCCAACAGAAAACGATTCAGTCTGCTCCGCCAACGTACATTTCCAAATTCAACCTCTTCAACCACACATATGAACTCTACACTCACAGGTAAATGACTGATGAAGAAAATGATATATTCTCTATGCATTACTATTCTGCAGATTAAAGCTCACATATATACATAACAACTTAACTTTATTGTGTGTGTTTTTCAATCTATTAGCTACCTTGGAAATGGACTGTATGCAGCGCGATTGGCAACTCTAGGAGCACTAGGAGCTGATGGTAGAGTATCCAACACTTTTGTCGTCTTTCTGTTTGTGCTCTGTATCTGTCTTGATTCGGGAGATAGCAAACCATTTCTTGTTTTTGTTTTTCCCAGGTCTAGAATGGAGGGTCTTTACCAGTTCCTGCCTCCCTAAAAAGTTCAGAGAAGATGTGTCTTTTGGAGGAACCACCTACAAAGTTAGTGGGATTCCAGACGGTAAGATAAAAGCGCCCTGAGGTTTTGATCTGCTTCCCAGTGTCTTGGATTCAGCGATGCATGCATTCCTGTCTCAATTCTGGAACACAAAAGAGTACAGTATAATACATTCTCACATGAGAACATTTATACACTGAAGTTTCTGTAACCTTGGCGCCAAACGCATGTTTTGTCATTCTCTCTCTCTTTCTGTCCTCCCTCTTGAACAATTATACCAGAGTCAACCTTGTATTTAAACGAAGAGAAAACTGTCAGTTAACTTCACAAATAAGGCAGTCACTCCCATTCCACAGTCAAGTAGCCAAAAGATGCTGGGCTTGTCCCTGAGTTGTTATTTTTTCGTGTAACGAGTGGCTTGATCTGGACCGCTCACAATTATGTGGTAAAAATAGACAGCCCAACAGGGCCGCACTAACTGCCGCTCTTGTCAGCACATGGTTTTGCCAGCGCAACTGAACAAACCATTCAATGGAGCTGTGTGAAAGTTGTCCCTCTTGGGCATCCCTTGTACATTATATGGTGAGCCCCCAACTACAAACCCTGGCTGACCTCAAACTGAGGCTCCAGAATCTACCAACTGCAACAACCATCGCTGCATCCAAGCACCTTTAACTCATTGTTTACTCCATCATTAGTTGAGTCTTCAAAAAGGCTCCATTTACATTTTCTCTCTCTCTCTCTCTCTCTCTCTTCTCAGGCTACGCAGGCTATAAGTTGTGCTACTATGAGGTGATGAAGGTAATCAAAGGAATTGTGCACCAGCCTTATGAAGTGAGAGGCAGCAGCGTCTTTTATGCGTTTTCCTACTACTATGACAGAGCTGTGGAGTCTGGCCTCATCGGTGAGCAGGCACAGACCTAGCAGTCACCATCTAGTGCCTTCATCTTTCATGCTAATCACCATCTTTTGCACAAAATAGGTATTCAAATTGCATGTTTGTTTTCTCTGCACAGATGGCAGTCGAGGTGGTGCGATTGAAGTCAGGGATTTCAAGAAAAGAGCCAAGGAGGGTAAGAGTTACATGTTCTCTTGGGATGGAAAAACTTGTATATGAAACCAATAATCTGACAAGATATATATAATAGTAATCTAACCACTGAAACTTCATGCAACACAGTCTAACCAGCAAAGCACTAAACCTTGTTTGTACCCAAACACTTGGCGCAATTGCACCAAACTGGCAAAGTTCATCCTGTCAAATACGAATTTATCACAACAGTAAAATGTAACCAATAATTTGCTTTAAAGTGTAATGGAAATGGATGAAAAGACAACGTAGTAAATTACAAAGTAAATACATGTTAACATAACTATAAGCTATTTAAATATGCTCTATTGATTGACACCATGCTTATCAGCTCGGGCGTGACACTTATAATGTCCATGTATAAACAGATTTATAGCAAGTAGGAATGAGTTAGTGTGTTATGCAAGGCTGTTTGTGTTGTGAGAACACTGTCACATGGTCTTGAGGAACAAATCTGGCTCTGGCTGGCCTGGCAGCTCAGCTGAAGATGTCTGTCCAGCCCAGGCAGGAGGGCACCTGACAGCCACACACCACCTGGGGGCTGACACATACTCAAACACACACACACTGTGTACTGGGCTGTTTAACACTACCACCCACCCGCAGCCCTGTGCTGACCCTCAGCCGCTCTCCTCGCACCTCCCTGTTTATTTAGCCGGACAAAACATAAAGATCATCTTTTAATCATGTAGCACTGGGGTTAGAAATTTTTTTTTTCTTGTTCTAACGTGGAACGTGACTCCATTATATCATGCAACAAGATGTCTCTGAGTGTCAATAGCTTTTTTTTGTCAGTGATATGTGAAAACTGTGTTAATGTCATGGCTGAAACCTGTGGCTTTTTGTGTTTGCAGTGTGCAACAAAATGGCCAAATACCGTGCAATCAGCCCCTTCCTCTGTATGGATATGACATATATCACTTGTCTGCTAAAGGAGGGCTTTGGCTTCAAGGACAGCACTGTGCTGCAGGTAAGCAAATCAGAGCCAGAGGACGTGAGAGTGAAAGAGGTCTGAAGTATGAAAATCTATATGCCAAGTGATGTGCAGTATGTCCTTGTATTTTTAAGATCAGTATAACATTAAGTGTAGGAAAGTGTTTGTTTCTTGTTTATAGTAATGAAAGATACTTCTGTCATTCTGTTCAACAGCTAGCCAAGAAGGTGAACAATGTGGAGACAAGCTGGGCCCTGGGGGCGACCTTTGACTACTTCAGAAACCTCAACATCCACTGAGGACAGCTCACTGTCGCTGCAGCCGGCACTGAGAGGGACAGTCTGTCACTGTGGGGCTTCCCTTCCTCCCCCCACCCTCGATCAGCCAGTCCCCCTCATGAACGCATCAGGTCCCACCATGCTTCCTCACCCACCATGCCCCTCCTCTTTTCCTCAACCTCAGCACCCTGCGAACACTCCGAGAACTGTTGAAAAAAGAAAAAAATCACTATATTTTTATAAGGCCAGCTATTTCTACTGTATGTTGAGCTAATAACTGGTGGGCTGACTTTTTTGTAAAACGTTTACATTTTTGATTTCACATGGGTGTATGATCTGAAATGTTGTTTTTGCCTACCTGTTATGTGTATACAGGGTAGTTTAGAAGCAATACAAGCAGTAATGGTATTTTGGTGCTTACTGTGGTCCTAGTGTGCACTGTGCACTACAGTGGAATTTATTTAGAGACTAGTTGCTGGAAACGCAACCATAGTTGTCTGTCTAAATGTTTGTAAATCAGTTGTTTTATTCTAGAAGTAAATTATTTTACAGGACCATAATTCATTTGCCGCTATTCTTAGCTAAGTTATACACATTTGGAAATAGAGTAGTTGACAGCCATACAGCTTCTTTTCTTCAACTTTGCACATAACACTTTAATTGCAGACATTGTAGCTAAGACATGATTGGTTGCTTTGATGTTTTAACTAAAGAGTTGTACATATTCATCAACCAGTGTTAGATTCACCATGACTGAGAGGGGCAGAGAGAGTGGAGGGTTTCCTCTCAGACTGTGTTGTATAGCTGTTAGATTTGTGAGGGTAACGGCTGCATTTGAAAGTTCAGCCATTATTGTTTGTTGTGTCTAGAGTGGAAAAGACAATATCACGCATGGCTTAATTGCAGGGGACCTATGTCTGAACTATATTTTAGACCATGAGTAAAAACCTCTCATTAAGGGTAGATAGTGCATCCATCAACATAATTTACAGCCATTAAATGCAGCACAAAAAATGTAAACAGAAATTATGTAAAAAAGTCTAAAACCAGTGACTTCTTCATTTGTTGCCGGTTGCTCAAAACAGTTATATTGAATTGTTTTGTTTTTATTGTGAACTGTACAAATATTTAAAAAAAAGTAAG
>JAPZDT010000007.1:12598336-12609004 GCA_029814675.1 Acanthurus coeruleus | reverse complement strand
TAAACATATTAATAGTGAATGTACAGTGTTTTACATTCATCTTAAAACATTACTGGAAGGGATCTCTTAGATTATAGAGTCACACTAATAAATCTAGCAAAATTTGAGACTCAAAATACTGTTGAGGTAACAGCAATCAAAATTAAATTTAGAATAATAAGCATGATTTTAAAAAATGTAAGTATGATTTTTAAAAATGTGGTGTAACACAAATACATATCCATTGCCGTTTCACAATTCAGTATGGCACATCATCTAACCTGCCCACGATTTCAATGTACACAACAGCTGGAGTTGACTTTTCGACCACATCTGCAATGAAGTTGTACTTATACCGGGGGCTGTCAGGTTTGAAAGGCGAAGCACACTGAGCTGATGGCAGAATGAGTCCAAGACACCGCTCAGATAACGAGACTCCTCTCTCTTTCGGGTTATTGTCTCTGTAACTGTCCAAAAGCGCCGCACCAAAGAGTCCCAAAGCCAAGGAGATTGGTTTGAGAAAAGAAGAACTGGTGTTTCCCTGATCACCTTTTCTGTCCCACTCAACAACAGATCCCCTTGCCAAGCTCGAGTGTCCCCCTGCTCCTCCGTGGTTATAAATCACTACACAGGTCAATCGACCGACCGTCCTCTCTGCCACAGAAAGTCCACGGCTCTGATACAGAGCCTGTCTTCTTAGTGCCGAGAGAAAACATCTATTAAGAGAAGTTGCTGCCATGTTGCATCACTTCTGTCACACCGATTCTGAACTTTTTACACTTCACATCCAAAAATACAGTAATATCAGTAAGAACGACTAGTTTTGCGTGTATTGCAATAGCCACACTGTTCCTATAAAAAGAATTTTATAGGACAAAACCTCCTTCCAAGGTTACTGTTACTGAAACGACACAGAAAAACAGCAACTAACACAACAACCTAAACAACTCACGGAAGTAAAGATTTGATTGGCGCCTGCGCAGTAAGGTTATTCTTCTTCTAAAGTTTAGACAGACAAATGTACGCCTATCGAGTAGTGCCCTCTACAGGATAAAATACAAATAAAAAAATATAAAAGAAAAAAATACCGTGTGATAAATGATATAAAAAACTTATGTGTGTAACACATAACAATTTCAGGAAGGAAAATAATTTAGAATATTACTGATTTAAAGGTTAGTTAGGTAACATTTATGTAGACATGTAAAATAGTTCATTTGATTTCATTAGTTATGACGTATTTCTTAGATGGGCGCCTTAAAAAAACAAACAAAGAAGAGATTGTTTATCAAATGTTTGGACAAATTGCGTTTTTAAAGTTACATGTTGTTGCGGAAGTTACGTTTTTTGTTTTGGCTACGTCACAGGTTTCCAGCCAAAGGCGGCAGTGATGCGAAATTTAAATTTTGCGGGCTAGCGAGCTAGCTGCTAGCATACGCCTCTAATCTTCAACAGTAATTTTCTTTTTTTTGGCACGAAAATATGGCGTCGTATCACAATTTCTTACAACACCAAAAACCGCGTTATGAATCTCCAGCCAAGGTGTTTGCTAAGCTAAAATCCAGGGTGCAGAGAGAAGGGACGTGTGCGAACGAGAAGAACACAGGCACGGTTCCGTTGTGCAACTTTAGAGAGAAAAATGAAACCGGTTTTAGGTCGCCTCAGAAGAGAACGGAGAACACCTGGACGACCGAGGAGCTCAAGGAGAATCAGAGGTTTGGGTCTTATCGCAACGAGGCGCATGCCTTAACCCTCTCGCCAATATCGAGTCCTCGGAAAAACTTCGGGTACTCGTACTCAGACATGAGCACTAAGCCTGCTGAGGAAATGCCTCCCATGACTGAAGTATCACATGGGTGCACACCAAGAAAGAGAGCCTACCTGGAATCAACATCAATGTCTCATCCTCACTCTGTGATAAACAGAAAGCAGATCCACACGGAACCACCTCGGATCAGAAACATGGATGGTCTTAATGGGACCAGAAGGACTCCAGTAAAGATACTTCCAGGAGAAAATGACTGTGTAAGAAGCGTGTTTAAGGATGAATGCCATCCTCTGGTGTCCCAGGCCTATATGTTTTCACCTATGAGGAAGAGAAAATGTGAGCCATGGGGGTTAAACACTGTCAGCAGCAGTGAAAAGGGGTTCAGCAGTGAAGTCAGCCAGCCACAGGAAAGAGAAACCTCCAGTGCTTTCAATGAGGATGACACCCACAACACTTGCAGGGAGGAACTGGGTCATGTCAGGGGGTTCCCTGCTGACCAGTCAGAGATGAACCACTTCACTCATGAGCCCATGTTCCCACCACCAAGATCCACTGCAAAGAAATGTGAGATTTTATTGCTGCTTTTTCCTAAGTGCTATTTTTCCCCACTGCATTGTCATTTAGGAGCACAAATTGACCGCTACTGCTTTGCTGTTTTGAACAGGTTGCTCTATTATGGAACAAGTCCCTCCAATGTCTCCAGCCAAGATGTTTGCTTACATGAAGGAGAGGGAAAGTAGAACGGAGAGGCAGGAAGTTCATAAAGTCAGCAGCAGCACAAGGGATCTTTCTGATGGGGGTGAGCATCCAACAAGGCACAAAGTTTTGCTAAAGCTGTATATGTCTATAGGAGTAGCTCTCGTTTTGTTTTTCCTTGTCATTTTTGCAAGTTGCATGCTGCACATGGTTTTGTTAAAATCATCTCTTGCATTCGCCTCAACAGGAGATTTCCATCCGTCAAGAAACACCTCTCCTTTCACAGTTCTCAGTGCGGATGAGGGGATGGAGGATGCTGTATTTACAAATGCTCAAGAAAACATGGTCCCTGTCAACCTTTCCAGATTAGAGACGGCTGACAGTCGGTCGGACACAGATCCCTCTGAGGACGTCCTGACCCCTACTGTGCCTTCACAACCTGTTCTGCTCCAAGACCCGCTTGTACTCAATACGCCACGGATCTCAATTCCAAAGAAAAATGAGACTGTGTCAAAGCCCAAGAGATGGTCCCAGTGCACAAAATTCCCAAGCGTGAGCAGGAACTTATTTTAAAATCATTGTTTTTCAAGTTTAAGTCTATGATGAAAGTGTGATGGTAAGAGTAACGGAACACAAGATTGATTGAACATGCGATACCAGATCAGATCTGATCAGTGCAAGGGTTGGGGATCAAATGATTTTAATTTAAAGACACATTTCAAATCTGCTTTAGTTTGTCTTCTCTTTGATGATTTTGTCTGTTATTTCTTATTTGGCTTGTGTTTTCCTTTTTGGCAGGAGAGTGTGATTTATCTCAAAAAGTGGTTCCTGAGGAGGAATCAAAAGGGCTTGTTTGTGGATGGAATCCACAGGTAAGAGTTTCTCCACACATCTTAATTTAAAATGATGCAGTTATTGCATATGATAATAGGTGAAAATAATAATTTTTAGATTGTTCATTCAAGTTTATTCATTTGTATAAGAAATACAGGTTTCATGCTTTAGATTCCAGACTTCCAAAATCTTTTAAGACTCTTTTGTGTGGTTTCAATTACAGCCTTGGATTGTTTTTTTTGTTTTGTTTTTTGTTTTTTTTTACTCAGGGAGGACAACATACCATGGAACAGTAACATCATCATAGAAAGGGTTTCTAATTCAGTGGTGAAGACCATCTCTGGCAGAGTTTACATCTTGGTTGGCAAGATGAACATGGACGTTGACTCTGGTAAGTTAGATTTTCCACTGAGAATATATTTCATTTTGGCAGAGTTAAGTTAAAAGAATCAAAGACTTTCATCTAGATGTTCTGAATGGATTGATCATCTTTTTCTTTGTCTTGCCTGCAGGATTTCCCAAGTGGCTTTTAAAGAAATTTCTAAACGGTTTTCCTCTAAATTGGAAGGCACTGTATGAGAAGTTTCTGTCAAAGTCAAAACAGTAAGAAATCTTATTTTCCTCCAAAGTGACCTGTGCAAAATTTCATGTTCTAACAGATACACGACTGCCAGGATATTGAGTAACCTAAGCATGAGATGAAATAACCACTGAGTGTTTGAAAACCATATTTACATATAACAGATTTTTGAAATCAAGTTTTTTGAAGAACTGAATCTCGGTCTGTTGTAGCGACACCAGCAGAGGAACAGAGAGAAAGAGTGAAAGGAGAGGCGTCACAGCAAAGACAAAGTCTGACATGTCCTCCATCAATGTATCCATGCAGCCGCACAGGCATAAGCGTTTGAGGACATGTAAGTATGAGAGAAGCACTTTGAGTTGGGCAAATAAATTCTGTGTGCAAGAACATCTGAAGACAACAGGACCTTATATGAAGTAAATAGCAGACTAAATGTGCTTGTGGCCTCCTTCCTCCATCATTCATTGGGTTGAACTGCATTAGAAACTACCATTTTTTTCTTGGTTCATCCTATCTTGTGCTTTTTGTTTGGGACATCAAGTTGAAAGAGAATACGGATATAACCATTTATGTATAAAGAGAGCTTTATATTTATGTAAAGATGCATTGGAGCCTAACATCCTGCTAGCAGCTCTGTTAGCCGGTGCAGGCACAGTGGTGCTTTGTGTTTAATGTTAATGTCTGAAAGCTAACAATCATAAAGTTTAGCATGATCATCAGTTTAGTGCAATTTCTAACCAACCCTATAGCTGCAAGAATGGTCAAAAATTTTACTCTCATTGTAACACTCTAACTCCAGTGCATTCATTAATATACACGTGAATCAATGACAGTTCTGTTGTAAAGCTTTTTGTCACCATGTGCATTTATTCTCTCCTCTTCTTTAGCTGATTCCTGTCCTTCTGCCTCCTCATCTGAGGCAAAAATGACTCGAAGTGGTCGCGTCATCAAGCGACCTCTGGAGTATTGGAAAGGAGGGAGAGTCATTCTGGATGCATTCATGAATGTTACCATCCATGACGGTTACGACACCTCCATCCTCAGCCCTGTAAGCACTCATAGCTCAGCTCGCGTGACTTGTGTAAATTTTTTTCTCCATGAGAGCCAGTTGTTTTGACTTATGTCCAAAAAAACTGATATTTCTGATCAACATAACTGTTTATATCTTATAGGGGATCACCACAACAGTGTCCACGAGGGCGTCTCAGAAACCTGCCTGTGTTTTCCTGCCGTGCAACAAAGGTGAAGATGACTGAGAAGCTGTAGTTTTAATGTTGTGAGATAACTTATGAGTTGCTGACGACAAACTGTCCTCTCTGTTTCCAGGTCATAAGCAGCGTGAATCATCCAGTAATGAAGAGACATCGGCACCACTGAGGAGGGTCAAACCTCCGATCCGCGGGCGCAACAGGGCCAAGGTTAACCTCGATGAGAAGACCTCTCTTTCACCTGAACCTCCTGTGGAGACACTAAGCAGCCCTGAAGAGTGGTCTGGCAGAAGAACAAGGTCTGGCCGAACGTGTCCTGCTACCAAGAAAACGTTGCCTGTTGACACTGTACCTCAAAAACAAAGGGAAGCTAAAAGTTCTTCAACAACAAGGTCAACAAAACAAACCGACAGCTTCATAAAGCCTTCACTGAGGGTCTCGAGGTGCAGACAAGGCATATCAGCATCCTCTGAATCTTCCTCTCTTACTGATGAAACATCACAGTATCAGTCACCAAATAGTGACTTTTCCACGGGGAGAAAGAGGCGGGAGAGAGGAATGCAAAGGAAGAGAGGAGAGAAATCACAGCCAAGCCCAGCGTTTCCATCAAGTAACTCACCAGAGTCTGCTGAGGAGAGCGGGAGGGAACTGAGGAACAGAACCAGAGTGAGAAGAACTAGAGATGCTGCACACGCACAATCAAAAAACAAACAGAGCAAAAACACTAAGACATCACAACCTGTAAAACCTTTGTCTAATGTGACAAAACCCAGCAAAAACCACACAACAAACAAAAATAACACACCAATTCTAGAGGAGCTGGATGAAAACCAGTGGACTGAGGTGGAGCTTGCACGGCTAAAAGAGTAAGTTTTATCTGCAGAATAAGAAAGTAGCATTTTTGCAGAATTAAAGCAACATATTTCTGTATTATAACCTCATATGTCTTCATGAATGTGTGTTTGGGTGTTTTCCAGGGCCATGCCACTCTATTCTAAGCATATGGCGGGTTACTGGGTGAAGGTGGCGAGGATTGTTGGAACACGTTCTGCAGAAGAGTGTCACAACCAGCACATATCCCAGGGAGCCTCCCAGACTCCAGCTAGGAAAGCCAAGAAACCCAAAAAGAAAGAGATTGAAGCACCAAAAGACCCAGGTAGAAAAAATGTGTCAGCTTGAGACTGTAGACTGTAGCCTTAGAGGTAAATCGGTTAAAAGACTCAAGACAGTTTAAAATAAAGCATCAAATCAATGCAGCAGAACTAAGGATAATAATCTATTTATTCCACGCATTTGTCAAAACGTGGCACCTACATTACCCACAAACTCTCATTTATGACCAGGTACAAAGCATGCCGTGATATCTGCCAGAGTGGGAACTTTAAAGAGAAAGCAGCAGGTGCGTCAGTTCCTGGAAACCATGCCCAGAGAGGACATTGATGATGTTTTCAGCTCTGCATACATGCAAAACAAACGCTTTGAGGTTTGTTCCTGTATTCCTGTTCCCTTTGCTAAGTTGAAATAAGAAGTTTCGTGATTGTGACACTGTTGTTAGTGTTAGTGTTATTGATGAGCCTTTCTTTTGTGTCCATCTTGATGCATAGATCCCTTCCAAGTGTCCGAGTGAGGACCAGGACTCCATGTTGTCAGACATGGAGCCCATGAGCCCCTCATCGACAGGTTACGCTGAAATTAAAACTCCTCATTGTCTGCATATCACTCCAGGCATGGTGGGCTCCCCTAACAGGTGAATAGTGTCGATTTCTGCATTCTAGCTTGTAAGATTTGATTGCAGTACAATAGCTTACTTACATCTTGCTTGGTCTCAAAGGAGCATTGACGACAAGTACATCTTTCAACTCCAGAAGAGGATGAAGAAACATCAGTTAAACGTCTGCAAACCAGGTCCATCTTCAAAGGTATAAATCATGACATTCATATTATTATTCATGAAGAAACGTGTGAGAAAATTGTTTTTAATTGCAGATTTATTTCTCCTCCCTTGTTAATTTCAGAGCTTCACACCAACACCCTCAGTAAAACGAACAATGAGGAGATGTGGAAATACAGGTAGGTTTCCTAAGAGATGAAAATGAGTTTGCACTGTGGTTATGGAGGGTAAGGACAGTACAATACAACGTCAGAACAAAGTTAATAATGCTTTTATTTGATTGTATTGTGTTGTAAGGTAGTTTAACACATTTAAAAGATGTGATTAAAAGCTGATTCCTCTCATATTAAAAATGTTGCATAACACAAACCATTTCTTTCCCTTTACTAGAAAACAACAGCTTTGTTGTTTGGGAGATGTTCTCAGAAAACGATGGAGCTCTCTCTGAGAGCGGAGAGGAAAAGGATTTTTACTTCTCAGACAATGACTGAATGGATCTGAAATGTCATGGCATCTTTTAAAATATTATTTGATTGTTAACATTAATGAAAATAAATGGAATAGAGGACAGCTGTAACATTCTTCTGGTTTAATTAATCAGATATGAGCAATAAAACAGAATTTTGCTGCCCTGTCTTTCCCATGTAAGATGTATTTTTAAAGTGTATATACAGAGTTTGTCTTATCAGTTTGAAATATACCAAGAGTATGAGTATATTGCTGATTTAAAGCTTCAAAACAAGGCTTATGATAAAATGTGTACACCCAAAAGACTTTTCTTGAGAGAATGTAATTTTTTATAATTGAATACTTGTTGATTTTTTTTTTTAAATACAATTTTAAAAAGTTAATGCTGTCAAAAACAGACCTGTGCTGCTGTCTTCCAGTATGTTCTTGTAAATGTAGTTTTTGGTTTAAGATTCTGTTTTGTAGAGCCATTTGTAAATATTATTTGAATAAACGTGTTTTAATGCGTTGTAATGGCCTTTTTGTTTATAATAACAAGTTTGAGAGATCAATAAAAAAAAAAACCCTCAATATTTCACCTTAGGACCCCACATATTTATTGTGATTGAATTGTGATTAATTTAATTTAAGTTTTACTGATGTGTGTTAGTCTCCAAAAACTCTGTCTGCTGTACTGGACCCAAAGAGAACTAGTGATCATTTTATAGAAGGTCACTGAACATGAAGAATAGAATTATTACTTTAAAAACTTGTGAAATGTTCTCTAATGTAGCTGTCATAATTTCTCTTAGTGTGGAAAGCATTCTGGCTTTTAGTGTGTTTTTACACAAACTTGCCTTTTTATTTGAAGGGGCAACTTTGTCTTGTGTCCTCCACAGTAATTTAACGGAAGTTTTCAGAGGCAACCACATCCTTTTCACCTGTGTCCCTGTCTGAAAATGGAAGTGAAACCTAGTAAACATTCATGCCATTAACCTATGAAGACAACCATACAGCGTATGAATCAAAATGGAAAGCACTTCCTTATGTGGCTCATGGTGGCATCTTGTGCTCTGTCTTTGGGAGCTTCTGCTGGATATCATCATGTTCACGTTCATATTTTGTTTAGGGTTTTATGTCTTCAAAAGAGGATTTGGACTATAAAGTAACAGCACCATACAACTATGTCCTGGATTTGAATGTGACACAGCACCACACACAGCATGAGTCATGGATCTGACCCCTGTCACACACACACATCTTCTGATTAAAGCCAGAAAAAAGAAGGGATATGACTGCTACCGATACTATATTGCAATTTTTTTAAAAATATATTTATATATTTATATATATATATGACGATCAAGCGTGGCTAAATGTGTTTTAGGTAAATATTACCCCCCCCCCCCCGCACCAGCCTTTAAAAATATTTGAAAAGCTAAAAATCACGTGAAACCATGTCACGTGACTGCTGCGTCTATAACTGCCTGCCAAACTGGTCCAAGCAGAGTTTAGCCACTGTACCATCCGGGGACACGATGAATACACTGTGAGTGCTCCAGATAAGTTTGTACTGGTACTTTTTTGTAAAGATAGCGAGGAAAGACAGCAGTAATTTAACGCTAACACGTTTTTAAGCGCCTTGTTGCGGAGCGCACCTTGTAGTTTTTGGTTGTTTTGTCTGTGATGACCCGGATAGCCGCCAGCTAACGTAGCAGGTTCACCTAAGTTAACGTAAAGGTTACTGGGAATAAGGACGCGTCTTTGTGTTGAAGGTGTATAGTTAGCACTGAGTGAACTGTTTGCACATGACTGTTATCAGAAAACGCGTGTGATTTGACCTACTACATCACACTGAGACTTTGTTTGTTGTTACCCTTAGAAAACACACTGAAATAAAGGACGTGTTTTCAGTATTTGTCTGCTGCATCTCTGTGTATGAACCTCTGTCTGTGTAAGATTACTCTAATGTTTTGTTTCTCCTTCCTACAGACTGAGCTTCTTCCTCTCCTCGTTGTTGTTCTCGTTGGTCTGGAGTGGATATCTGGAATATAACCAAGATGTCCTGTGAGCAAATCCACTTTAAGAGCCATTCTCTTATCCTTGTGTCATTTATTAAATCATGTTTAAGTCTCACCTGATTTCATCTCTTTTTTAAAATCTATATTTTGAGAATTATGTCTTATTGGCTTATTCATGGGCAATGAGTGTGCATGTAAAATGTAACATTATTTTCAGCTACTACTACTATTATTATTATTATGTGTGTGAATTCTTTTAAAGGAACTCATATTTTAGGGGCTTTTATTGCCAAGTGTGGCTCCATAAAAACAATCAAACAGTGCTGATTTTGGATCTTGCCATGCTTAACACTTAAATTGTGTTTATAGGACCTGTGATGTTAGCCATTTTCTGGAAACCTTACAAAGATCTCATGAATTGCAATGAATTGCAGTACAGAATAAGGCAAAATCTGGCAAATTAATTAACTAGTGTTTGATCAAAAATGGTCATAAATACTCTGATGTTGCAATTGAATCAACTTACATGAATCAACAAGTTGGTCAGTAGATACAATCTGATTTACAATGCTTGGTAAAGTAAAGCCTCTGAGTCATAATTGAAGGTCATGATAAGTTTCTCCTCTTTTTCAGGATACCAGAGGACTGGACCCATGTGGGCCGTGTTGGCTCCACAGAGGAGCTGGAGCTCACCTTTGCCCTGAAGCAGCAAAACATTGATCTGCTGGAGGAAATACTAAGACTGGTGTCAGACCCTGACTCAGCACAATATGGTAGGGCTCTGTCTGATGATTGCAGGTTGTTCTTAACTAAAACTAGAATTTTAGAGTCTAAGAAGTCTCTTAAGTGTACATTTACAAGCTTGACGCTCTCTTTTATTTGCCAGTTTTATCACGGCCTTACCTTATGTCTCCATTTCAATCTGTTTATACATTGCAAACAGTGACAGGAGTCTTTTTGTCCTTCACAGGTAAATACCTCACCCTAGAGGAAGTGTCCTCCCTTGTGCGCCCATCTAAACTGACCCAGAAGGTGGTGCACCAGTGGCTGCAGAGTCATGGGATTACAAACTGCTTGACTGTTCACACCCAGGACTTTTTACAGTGCACCATGACTGCAGAGTAAGCATATCTTTTTAAGCAACGTTTGTTCTGCTCACTCAGCAGACTCTTGCTCTTGACACAGTTAAGACACAAAAAATACCTTTTCCGCCTGCTTGTAAAACCACACTCTCATCATGTGAC